>JAJIBD010007299.1:47500-115856 GCA_021461705.1 Cryptotis parvus | reverse complement strand
TTTTTAGGTCCACATTCAGAGGTTCTCAGGCTTACTCCTGGCTCTAGGCTTAGGGATCACTCCTGCAGGACTTGGAGGACATATGGAGTGCCAGGAATTGAACCCAGGTCATCAAGGCAAGCATCCTTCCTTTTGTACTGCATGTGTTAAACAACAGGCATTTTCTCATAATTATGGAAATATGAAAGTATAAGTGAGTAAGTCTGGCAGGGTTTAGATTCTGGTGAAAACTCTGTCTTTAAAATAATTGCATCTCTCAGTGTCCTCATTAGATGGCCCCTCATTGAAAGAGATTAACCTATTTTTCAAATCTGTAAAACTATGAGCTTGATTATTTCTAACATTTTATAATTTCAAGTTATCTGTTAACACCCTTTTCTAGAATTCTCATAATCATGTATTTGCTGTATTCTATTTTTTCCTCTCACATTCTCTGCCTTCCCTTTGAAATCCAGGCTTTTTATTGATCTTAATTAATCATCAGACTCTATGCTGCCATGTCCACCTCAAGAGCACCAAATGTTGTGAGTTCTCTGATTTCTTAAATTTCTATGATTTCATATGAAATATCATTACATGTGGAATGTATTACTATGATTGCATGTTAAATGCATTATTATGTGCATTTCCTGATAAGTGAATTTTTTTACTTTTTTGTGAATGTAATAATTCTCATTTAAACTAATGCTTATTCTCTAATATCAGTTTTAACCCCTTGCTAGTTGTTTGATCTTTCACTATTAAAAGTTTTTCATGTATAAGATGAATGCAAAGTAGCACTAATCTAAGTTACCTCCAAACTTGTTCAGTGGACTAGCCATAAACAAAATCTATCAACAAATTCTGTCTCTCCATTAAATTCTTTTTCCCCATTCCCATCTAAAGAATCCCTAAATTTTCAGAGATTATCATTAGAGGAGGCTTTAAAGCCTTTCTAAAGTCATGAAAATGCTGTTTCTGTATCACTTGAGCAAAATCAGAATCCCCAGGTAAATTTATAATTGCCCATATTGTGATACATATTACCTACCAAGAACACTTTCCAGGTTGAAAAGTATTCTGTTTAAATCAATTTTAATTCTATTCTATTCTATAAGTATTCTATTCTACTCTACTCTACTCTACTCTACTCTACTCTACTCTATTCTATTCTATTCTATTCTATTCTATTCATTTATTTTTAATAATATAAAATAAATATTATCACACGTGCAGGCGAGAGACCACGCTGGCCAGACTCGGAGTGGAGATTTGGGCTCCACCCTTTCCTCCACCTCCATGCCAGCTACCCCGGAAGAGAGACCCACCTACACCAGACCCACAGCTCCATTGGTGCTCGGCCATGAAGTGGCTGCGCAACATTCTTAGATAGTACTGATTTTAGGATAAGGTCCTTCCCAGGATCTTTCACATTTATATACTATATACAGTTCTACACAGGTTCTGATACCTGTCATCCCAGTAAACCTAGCAAGAAGCCACTGCAACCCACACATCATGCGGTCAGTCATTCTCAACATTCAGATTCCATAGTTCCTCAGAGCTCCATCCAAGATAAAACCCGATCTTTCCCCTTTAAGTTTCATCAGTAAATGCTCTAGATGAGAGCCTTCTACTGAGAGTATACCACCTACATGGCAGAGCCTGGCAAGCTACCCATGTTTTATTTGTTATGCCAAAATCACTATCACTATCTTCCCGTTAATCATCTATTTGCTAGAGCGGGCATCAGTAATATCTCCATATGTCCTGATTCATGCTAGTAGAATCCAAAGGCATCCGCTTGCTTCAGGAACATAAAGAGCCTCAAACCATTATATTAGGTCAAGGGAATGACCTAATATAAATGTTACTGGTATTTGGCATATAAAATACGACACGAGCAGCTTGCCAGGCTTGCCGTGCCAAGTTGTAGTCACCTCTAAATAAAACATATATTGATGAAACGCGCTGCTGCTTGGGCGGCCGAGCGAGCTGGGCTGTGATAGTCTGGTCTGCTGGGTGGAGTTATGATGAGAGGGAAGTTCGGATGTGGAAAATGGCGGGCCCCATGGAGTAGGGGAGGGTGGTCTGGCTTGTTGTGAGGGCTCTGCTGCGTGGCAGGCCAGGGCTAGAACCCGCCATGCCTCCCGGGCACCTCAGAGCAGCTGGGCACAGGCAGAGCAAGTAGCAGCTCTGCCCCATTTGATAAAAAATTATCAAAAACATGAAATAAGATTTTACTGAAAAAGAAACTCCAGGAGGGGCCGGAGTGATAGCCCAGCGGGTAGGGCATTTGCCTTGCATGCGGCCGCCCATGCCAGCCCGGGTTCGATCCCCGGCATCCCATATGGTTCCCCAAGCACCACCAGGAGTAATTCCTGAGTGCAGAGCCAGGAGAAACCCCTGAGCATTGCCGGGTGTGACCCAAAAGAAAAAAAAAGAAAGAAAAAAAGAAATGTCAGGAATCTCACTGATGTTTTGGGGACTTTTTTGGGGGGTGGGTTTTGGCCAAATCTGGTGATGTCTGGATCTCTGCTCAGAAACTACTCCTGGTGGGGCTGGAGCAATAGTCCAGCGGGTAGGGCATTTGCCTTGCACGCGGCCGACCTGGGTTTGATCCCTGGCATCCCATATGGTACCCTGGAATTACCGCTGGGAGTAATTCCTGAGTGCAGAGCCAGGGAGTAACTTCTGAGCATTGCTGGGTGTGACCCAAAAGCAAAAAAAAAAAAAAAAAAAAAAAGAAAGAAAAATAAATTACTCCTGGTGGGCTTGGGGAACACCTGGGATATGGGGATCAAACCAGGGTGGGCCATGTGCAGGGCAAGTGTCCTCCCCCGCTGGACTACAGCTCCAACCCCTACTGACTCTTTGTTAAGCTACCCATGTTTTATTTGTTATGCCAAAAACTAGTAACAATTATAGACCTCAATTCCATGACCTGAAGAATAGTTTGAGGCTCTTCCTGTCCCTGGAGCAAGCAGATGCCCTCGGACTACACTTGCTTGTGACAGGACATATGGAGATGTTACTGGTGCCGGCTCAAGCAAATCGATGAACAAAGGGAAAACAGTGATACAATGATACAGTGATTTATTTATATTTGCTTTTTAGGTCACACCCAGCACTGCTTAGGGGTTACTCCTAGCTTTGCTCTCAGGAATTACTCCTGGCATTGCTTGGGGGACCATATGGGATTCTGGGAATCGAACCGGGCTTGCATGCAAGGCAAATGCCCTACCCGCAGTGCTATTGCTCCAGCCCCAAATATTCTAATCTATTTATACTCCATTGTGGTACTTTCTGCAGAGTATCTTCTCTCCTGGATGTCTCCCTTCTTGAACAGTAGAACTGTCCTGCTGGTTTTCCATTGGGAGGGCACCTTGCATTCAGACAGGTAGCATGTGAATAGCCAAGCCAGTGTATTGATGAGTACTGGTGAAAGATTCTTCAGGGGTTTGGGTCTGACTCTAGCTGGGCCAGGTGCTGTTCGCTTCTTTACCAATGAAATGGCATGTCGGATTTCAGAAGGGATAACATTGGGAATGACATATCCATCCTGAGGAACTTGGTATGTGGGCAGGTGGACATGTCTATCAAAGAGATCTGAGTAGAAGTCATGGATAATCTTCTCCTTTGCCTTTCTGGAAGATGTGATAAATCCATCAGGACGTCTGAGGGCAGTCATCTTGGTCTTATAGTTGGTGAAGGACAGGTGGGCTTTGCGAATGAGTTTCTCGGCTTCTGCTGCATTGGCCAGTATTTCTGCTTTTCTCTCTTTGAGGTATTCCTTTATGGCTTCTCTGCACTGATTTGTGAGCTGGACGTTAGCATTTGGTTGCCTGAGGTTTGTGCCTTGCCATGTTGGAGAATGAGCTTGAGAGTTTTTGAAGACAGGCGTCCTTTTGTGGCTTTTTCTGTCTTGGCATTCTTCGCACAATCATGGAGGTGCTGGAACCAGTCGGTGGTATTCTTCATCGATATTGTCGATGATGGCATCTTCCCATGTTGCCACAATGGTGCCAAAGAATTCCCATTTGGTAGTCATTCTGGGAGTTCTCTTCTTAAACTTTGCAGCCTTTTCTCCCCCCTTGCGTGAAGTAGAATTTTGCACGAAGGAGTAGGTGGTCTGATCCTGTTTGGAATTTTGGACGACAGAGTCATCAGTCATGCAAAACCGTCGATTGAATATGATGTGGTCAATTTCATTGTGGAACTGTCCACCAGGAGATTCCCATGTCCAACGTTTCGATTCAGCCTTTTTGAAACTGTGAGTTCCTATGAATGGTCTTGGTGGACATGATGAACTCAGATACTCTCTCACCCTGTTCATTCCATTCTAGGCTATGGGTTCTGACTGTCGCCCCATCTGCCTGTTGTTTGTCATCTCAAGCTGTTCACTCGAGTCATCCTGAACAGGATTGGCAGAACATTAGATGAAGGACAACCATGCGAGCAAGCTGGCTTCTGAAAAGGATTCAGCACAATCGACCATATCCACACAGTAACCAAGCTCATTGAGGTTTTAAGGGAGTTCAGGATGCCACTCTGTCTCATGTTCATTGATTTAAAGAAAGCCTTTGATTCTGTTGAGACTGAAGTGTCATCGAAGCCCCTAGCCAAACAGGGCATTCGAACCCAATACATCAAGATCCTTCGTGAGCTGTATTACGGATTCACCACCAAGGTCTCACCATTCTACAAGGAAGTGATCATTGATGTCGAAAGAAGGGTTTCGCAGGGTGATACCATTTCGTAAAAACTCTTCAGCGCCACCCTTAAGAACATCATGCAACAATTAGAATGGGAAGGAATGGGAGTGAAGATAGACTGTCGGCAACTATACCACCTCTGCTTCACTGATGACATTGTTCTAATAGCAAAAAACATTAGCCAAGTGGCCCAAATGCTGGCTGACTTCGACATGAAAGTGGAAAGTTAAGTCTACAGCTGAATCTCAACAAAACTATGTTAATGAAACATGAACTAGTTCCAGAGGCCCCATTCACTCTCAATGGAAAAAAACATCTCTGAATGCAGCAGTTATGTGTACCTAGGTTGAGAAGTCAACATGATGAACAACCTAAAGCCTGAGCTGCAGGAGGATGAGAGTGGCGTGGAATGCCTTCAAGAGCATTGAAGAAATAGCTAAAAGGACAAAGACCTCCGGCGCTGGGCACATCTCTTCGCCTCCACCATTCTCCCTGCATTAACATACGCCTCAGAGACCTGGGCCCTATGAAAGAAGAATAACACTATTCGGGTATTCCAAGGAGGAACTGAAAGATCTATGCTTGGAATATCACACCTCATTCAAGTGAGAGAGGAATCCGAGTTATGACCTCCGTTGAAGATCCAAGTCAGTGACGCTGTCTCATTTGCCGAAGTGTCAAAAAATCAGATAGGCTGGACATGTAATGCAATTTGGAGATGACCGCTGGACTACAGCCATTACTGACTTGATCCCACGGGACAACAAAAGATTATGTGGTCACCCACCTACACGATGGTCAGACTTCTTCGTGAAGACCCTGAACAAATGGTTTGAGGCTCTTCATATCCCTAGAGCAAGCAGATGCCATTGGGCTACACTGGCACATGATAGGGTCAAATGGAAATGTTAGTGGCACCTGCTTGAGCAAATTGATGAATAACAGGATGTCAAGTGATCAAGTGATCAAGTATTCTTCTCTCTAAACTTTATTTGGTCTGTAAAAAACCCTCCTCAATTGTTACAATATTCATATGTAAGAGAGCGATCAAGTTTTCACTCTTTCTGATTAATTCAGATCTAAGCAAAGTACTTTTTTCTGAAGGTGATGTGGAACAGATTGGGCCTCTGAATACTTCTATTGGTAACTTGTCCTTTTTAGGCCAACAGAAATCTAGGAATATTTTATATTTTATTTATTCTTCAAGCATTTGGTAAACAAAACCAAATCAAAACAAATTCAGCTCTGATCTATCGGCTTGATCACTTGATCACTTGACATCCCCGTTATTCATCGATTTGCTCAAGCGGGTGCCAGTAATATTTTCATTTGACCCTATTACATGCCAGTGTAGCCCAATGGTATCTGGTTTCTTGAGGAATATAAAGAGCCTCAAACTGTTCCTTCAGGGTTTTGATGAAGAAGTCTGACCATCTTGTAGTTGGGCGGCCATGTGATCTTTTGATATCCCGTGGGATCCAGTTGGTAACAGCTCTAGTCCAGCGGTCTTCTCCAAACCGCTTTACATGTCCAGCCCATCTGATTTTCGATGCTTGGCAAACGAGACAGTGTCCCTGACTCTGGAACAGTGACGGAGGTCGGAGCTCCGGATTCCTTCTTTCACTTGAGTGAGGCATGATATTCTTCTTTGGAAGACCCGAATAGCATTCTCATCCTGCTTTTGTAGGGCCCAGGTCTCTGAGGCATATGTTAATGCAGGGAGAATGGTAGAGTTGAACAGATGTGTCCGGAGCCGGAGGTTCTTTGCCTTTTTAGCTATTTCTTCGATGCTCTTGAAGGCATTCCATACTGCTCTCTTCCTCCTGTGCAGCTCAGGTTTTAGGTCGTTAATCATGTTGGAGTTCTCAACCTAGGTACATATAACTGCTGCATTCAGAGATGTTTGTTCCATTGAGAGTGAATGAGGCCTCTGGAACTAGTTCATTTTTCATGAAGATAGTTTTGCTGAGATTCAGCTGTAGACCTATCTTTCCACATTCTGGGTTGAAGTCAGCCAGCATTTGTGCCGCTTGGCTAATGTTTGGTGTTATTAGAACAATGTCACCAGCGAAGCAGAGGTGGTGTAGTTGCCGACCGTCTGTCTTCACTCCCATTCATTCCCATTCTAAATGTCGCATGATGTCACAAAACAAACTCAGCTCTGATCTATAATTATTTAAAATAAGTTAATGGAAAATTATAAAGATAAAAATTAAGCTGTCCCATCTAGTTGGGTGTCTTATCCTAAGTCCTTCTGATGTGGTCTTTCTTGGGTCCTGCAAGAAAAAGAGACTTAGGACAAAAAGAAAAAGAGAACATGGTCTAACCCTCTGGGTGTCTTCGGTGTTAAGAATGATATATAACTTTATTTTTGAAGACTTCCTTATTTTTCTTCTCCTTTTCTTTAATTTTAATGTATTGGGGCCACACTCAGCTGTTTGGGATGGTGCTGCGGAATGAACTGATGGCCATATGATTGCAAAGAAGGCACTCTACTTCTCAGCCACATCGTTGGCTCGCAAGGTTTTCAACACAAGTATGCAGCTGTATATGACAGCTTTGTTTCTGGGGAAGAAGTGTATGTGTGTCAACTGCTATTTTAGACATTTATCTATATTTAAATTTTTTTCCTATAAAATGATAATTTATGATAAATAATTCGATACAACCAAACACTCTTTTCCAATTTGTAGTACATCTGAATCTGGATATGTTTTAGTATGTTCACAGTCTTTTCAATTTTTTTCATTTAATTTGTGCACAGAACATGGTATCCTAATTTATAAGCCAACTTTTTATAGACAAATCATTTTTCCCTCTGTCCTACTATTTCATGCTTTTCATAGCTGCTCTTTCTTTTTTTTGCCATATTTATTTATTTTATTTTTTTAATTTTAACATTTATTCCTTTATTTATTTGTTTGTTTGTTTATTTATTTATTTTGCTTTTTTTGGATCACACCCAGCAATGCTCAGGGTTTTCTCCTCTGCACTCAGGAATCACTCCTGGCGGTGCTCGGGGAACCATATGGGATGCTGGGGATCAAACCCGGCCGGCATGGGCCGGCCACATGCAAGGCAAATGCCCTACCCACTGCACTATCGCTCCAGCCCCTTATTTATTATTTTTTTATTTTTGACAATTACAAAAATGTTCTTGTTTGGGTTTAAAGCCATACAGTGTTACAGCACCCATCCCTCCACCAGTGCCCATCTCCCACCACCAATGTCCCCTGTATCATCCCCCCTCCCCAGCATGCCTCCATGGCAGGTTCTCCATCTCTTTTCTCTCTTTCTCTTTCTCTCTCTCTCTGGTTCCTCTCTTACATGTTGTGGATTGTAATAGACTTTCGACAATCATTGGTCAACTGTTCCTTTTTCTGTCTTACCTAACCTCTGCTCCCACACATTTGTTATAGTTTCGACTTTTGCAAGACCTCCTGATACACATTTCACCTGCCTTGGATATTGGTATCATAATATGTATATATATATATATATATATATATATATGTATATATATTTATGTTATGCAAATAAATGCAGTCATTTTATATCTGTCTCTCTCCTTCTGGCTAATTTCACTCACCATGATCTACTCCATGTCCATCCATTTATAGGCAAATTTCATAACTTCATTTTTCCTGACAGCTGCATAGTATTCCATTGTGTAGATGTACCAAAGTTTCTTTATCCAGTCATCAATTTTCGGTCACTCTGGTTGTTTCCAGATTCTGGCTATTGTGAATAATGCTGCTATGAATATAAAAGTAGGGATGGTGTTTCCGCTGCATGTTTTTGGCTTCCCAGAGTATATTCCCAGGAATGGTATGGCTGGGTCAAATGGGAGTTCAATTTCTAGTCTTTGGAGGAATGTCCATATTGTTTTCCAAAAAGGCTGTACCAGTCGACATTCCCACCAACAGTGAATGAGTGTCCCCTTTTCTCCGCATCCACGCCAGCACTTGTTGTTCTTGCTCTTTTGGATATGTGCCAGTCTCTGTGGTATGAAATGATATCTCATTGTTGTTTTGATTTGCATCTCTCTCATAATTAATGATGATGAGCATTTTTTCATATGTCTTTTGGCCATTCGATCTTCTTCCTTGCTAAATTTTCTGTTCATTTTTTCTCCCCATTTTTTAGATGGGGTTGGTTGTTTTCTTCTTGAAAAGTTCTACCGGTGCCTGATATATCCTGGATATTAACCCCTTATCAGATGGGTATTGGGTGAATATTCTTTCCCATTCTGTGGACTGCTTTTGTATCTTAGTCACTGTTTCTTTTGAGGTGCAGAAGCTTTTTAGCTTCATATAGTCCCATATGTTTATCTTTTCTTCTAGCTGTTTTGTAGTGGTGTTTCTTCTTTGAAGATGTCTTTAGCTTCAATTTCGTGAAGGGTTTTTCCTATATTTTCTTCAATGTACTTTATGGATTCAGGTCTGATATTGAGATCTTTAATCCATTTTGATCTGATTTTTGTGTGGTGATAGACAGAGGTCTAAATTAATTTTTTTACATGTAGCTGCCCAGTTTTCCCAGCACCACTTGTTGAAAAGGCTTTCCTTGCTCCATTTCATACTCTTTGCTCCTTTATCGAAGATTAATTGTTCATGTATTTCAGGCTGGTTGTCAGGATACTCAACTCTATTCCATAGGTCCACAGGTCTACTTTTATTCCAATACCATACTGTTTTAATTACCACTGCTTTGTAGTAGAGTTTGAAGTTGGGAAAGGTGATGCCTCCCATCTTCTTTTTCCCAAGGATTGCTTTAGCTATCCGTGGGGGGTCATTATTCCATACAAATTTCAGAAGTGTTTGGTCAATTTCTCTGAAGAATGTCATGGGTATCCTTATAGGATGGCATTGAATTTGTATAAAGCTCTAGGGAGTATTACCATTTTGACAATGTTGATTCTCCTGATCCAAGAGCAGGGAATGTGTTTCCACTTCCTTGTGTCCTCTTTTATTTCTTGAAATAATGTTTTGTAGTTCTGTTTGTAGAGGTCCTTTATGTTCTTCATTAAACTGATTCCTAGGTATTTAATTTTCCGTGGCACAATTGTGAACCTGACCGTGTTCTTAATATCCCTTTCTTCTCTTTTGTTATTTGTATATAGGAAAGCCACCGACTTTTGGGTATTGATTTTGTACCCTGCCACTCTACTATAAGCATCTATTGTTTCTAGGATTTTTTGGTTGAGAGTTTAGGGTTCTCTAGGTATATTATCATGTCATCTGCAAATAGTGATAGCTTGACTTCTTCCTTGCCTATCTGGATGCCCTTAATGTCCTTTTCTTCTCTGACTACTATGGCAAGTACTTCCAGTACTATATTGAATAAAAGAGGTGAAAGGGGGCAACATTGTCTTGTCCCTTTATCTTTTTTTTTTTTTTTTTTGCTTTTTTGGGTCACACCCGGCAATGCTCAGGGGTTACTCCTGGTTCTGCACTCAGGAATTACTCCTGGCGGTGCTCAGGGGACCATATGGGATGCCGGGGGATCGAACCGGCCGCGGCACAGGCCGGCCATGTGCAAGGTAAATGCCCTACCCGCTGGGCTATCGCCCCGGCCCCCTTGTCCCTTATCTTAGGGGGAAGTTTTTCAATTTTTCCCCATTGAGAATTATACTCATTGTGGGCTTTTGGTAGATAGCTTTGTCTATCTTGAGGAAGGTTCCTTCAATTTCCAATTTTTGGAGGGTTTTAATCATTAACTTGGGTGCAGGATCTTATCAAATGCTTTCTATGCATCTATTGATATGATCATATGGTTTTTATTTTTTCTCTTATTGATATGATGTATTATGTTGATTGACTTGTGAATGTTGAATCCTCCTTGCATTCCCTGGATGAATCCTACTTGGTCATGATGTATAATCTTTTTGGCGTATCTTTGGATTCTTTTGAGCTGCTCTCTTTTTAAGTGTCCGATGCCTCTTTCTGTATGTGGCTCCTTTCACATTAATGAGGTAACTTGATGTAGGCAGGTTGTGGGTGATTAGAGGGAAATAGAGAATCTTTAAGTGGTGAGTGAACTTGAGGAGTCTCAAAGCCTTATTTCCTCATGACTGAGGTTCAGGTACTAACCATGTGGACTCCAGAATATCTTTTAGAATAAAATTGATGTAGTTGCCTGGCATATGAACATAGATTTTTTTTTGCCTTTTTTGGGTCACACTCAGCGATGCTCAGGGTTACTCCTGGCTCTGCACGCAGGAATCACTTCTGGTACTGTGTGGGGACCATGGAATGTTGGGGATTGAACCTGGGTTGCCTGCATGCAAGGCAAACGCCCTACCCGCTGGACTATCGCTCTGGCCCCTGAACATAGATTTTTTTTTTTTTTTTGCATTTTGGGTCACAACCGGCAATGCTCAGGGGTTCTCCTGGATCTGCACTCAGGAATCACTCCTGGCGGTGCTCGGGGATCATATGGGATGCCGGGAATTGAACCCAGGTCATCACAGGCCGGCCGCATGCAAGGCAAACACCCTACCTGCTGGGCTGTCGCTCTGGCCCCAGAACATAGATTTTTAAAAGAGCTATACCATGCCCTGCAGATGCCTTGGAATTGATAAGAGCTTTCTGTTGGTGGTGATAGAATAAGAATCAAAAAAAATTTAAAGGTCAAAGTGTTTGCTAATTATGATATTATCATGCCAAGTAAGATGATTGGAACCTACAGACAATACATCCCAAATCTTTTAAGGAAGCGAAATTCTCGTATCATATAATGAAAAAACCTAGAGGTAGGGTAGTTTCAGGATTGGTTAATTGAGTGGTTCTTCAATACTGTCAAGCCTCCTGTTTCTGGTTTGCTATTCTCAACATGTTGACCTTTCCTTAGTTGTATTCCATCATTGTTGCAAGATCACTGTTGATATTCTAGATGTCGTATTCTCACCTGTTTTCCTAGAAATGTAGAAAATAACAGTTTCTCAATTGTCTTCTTAAAGCAGAAATTTTTCCTAGAGAGTTCTAAGCAAAACTCTCTTCAAAAATCCTTGACCAGAATTATATTATGTCCTCATTCCTAATCACTGATTTGGGAAATAAATATTATTGTTGGATTATATTGCATAAGACTTACTATACTCATCTAAAAAGACATCTTTACCAAACATATGGACATCTGGAGGTTAAAAAAGACTAGGGTTTGATAAACAAGAAAGAATTAGGACAGACAGAGATAGGGGGGCAATCATTACTCTCTATTACAATTATGTACAAGTACTTAGATTGTGTACTTCCTGTTTTATTTAATAAAATGATTTTATGGAAACAGAAGAGAAAATGTGATTCATTTTATATCATGCTATTATTGGAAGAACCCTGTATGAAGAACAAAATCACATTTCTGCTTCTTTCTTACAGCAGAATAAAAAATGTTAAGGAGCTTCAAAGAGATGGAGCAAAGGAAACTTGAAGGAACACACCCTCTTCGTGTAGGAACCACAGGTGTGCTCTCCAATACTACATGGTCTCCTGAGCATTGCTATGAACAACCACCAACCACGGGGACAGAAAAACCAAAAAATACAAAATCTTAAATTTTTTCTTCAAGATCACTTGATCACTTGACTTCCCGTACATCATCGATTTACTTGAGCGGGCACCAGTAACATCTCAATATGTTATGCTATATCAATATGAGATAGCCCAAGGGCATCTGCATGCTCCAGGAACATAAAGAGCCTCAAACCACTCCATCAAGTCATGGAAATGAGGTCTATAATTGATACTGGTATTTGGCATGTCAAATACGACACAAGTAGCTTGCCAGGTTCTGCCGTGTGGGTGGGATATCTTGTAGTCACCTCAAAACTCGAGCATTTATTGATGAACCGCATGACCGCGCCACCTGGGCTGTGATCAGCTCTTCTGCTGGGTGGAGCTCTGAGGAGAGGAGAGTGTGGATGCGGAAAATGGCAGCCCTCATTTTGTGGGTGTTCCTCTAGCTTCTTGGGAGGCTCTGCTGGGGTGGTGGGCCAGGGCTAGAACCCGCCGTCCCTCCCGGGCACCTCGTGATCAGCTGGGCACAGGGAGAGCAAGTAGCAGACCTGCCCCATGTGTGTGAGTCTCTGTATTAGCATACCTGGGCTGGGCTTGGAAAAGATTGCTGCAGGGAGTCTTTTCTTCAAGATAGAAAATAAAAATAAGGGAATAATGAAGATACTATTTATCAACTACTCATGTATTTTTTCACTCTCTTCTTTCTTCATTGCTAATAAAATGATTTCTTCCAGCAGTGTGTTGTATTGACTGTTTGGGCTGAATCATGATTGTACAAGAATGTCATAGTAGAATCATAGCCAGATATTAAAATTTTCAATTTTTCTTGCTCTCATTGGTATCTATATAGTATGATACAGTTTTAAATAAAAAGTAGAAATATTCTAGGGATGGTAGTTCTTGGAAATCTCCTTTTTTTTAAAAAGGAGTAATCAAGGAAGTAGGAGATCTCTTATAGGACTGGAGTGTAGATCTGGCATGCACAGGGCCCATTTTGATCCTAAGAGCTGCTGGGCTTAACCCTTAAGACTTGCAGCAGCAATAGGGAGTTTCAAAAGTGAAAAGAAGAAGTGAAAGAAGAGAATTATTAAGACCTCTCCATTTATCTCTTTGCCATGAATGTAAGTGTGACATCAGGTGCCACAGCCACCCACTTGACAACATGGAGTAGTAATCATCGGGGTGGAGGCTACTCATATTAGAGAATGGTGTAGCAAAAGATAAAAATGTATGGAGTTGATGAGAGCAAGCCTGAAACTACCTATTTTCAAATTTTATGGTTAGAAAAATGACCTCATTGTTTGACCTTATTGTTTGACTATCCTATTACTTGCAATTTAATATATATAAATATAATAAGCATTTCAAAGATATCACAGCATTACTGTTACTGCTTTCCCCAATGTTACTGTTACTGCTCTAGCATTTTAGCTATTTCTACTGTTTAGTTCCAGAGCCCAAAATTCTTGTCCACAGCTTCTCGTTATTTAGATTACTTCATACGTAATCACCCTCAGCATTTTGGACTTTACTTATTTTTTTTTAATGTTTTTAAAATATTTTATTATATGACCATGAGATATAATTACAAAGATGTTCATGTTCGGGTTTCGGTCGTACAGGGTTCCAGCACTTACTCTCCACCAGTGCTCATTTCCCACCACCAATAACCCAATTCCTCCCGCTCCCCTAACCTGCCTCTATGGCAGGTTCTTTATTTCCTTTCTCTCTCTCTCTCTCTCTCTCTCTCTTCTTTTACACATCGTGGATTGCAATATATACATTTAGAGGTTATCCGGTGTATCTTTTTTGCCTATATTCAATGCTCAGTTCTAGGCTGGTATTAGCATTTTTGACAATTATTAGCACACTGTTCCCTTATTCTTTTGCTTCATTTTTTGTACCTATCTATGTTTTCTTCCATAGTTACATCTAAAACTCCTCTGAACAGAGATTACGATTACTCATTTAATTCTTCTGGCATCCATTTCTATATTTTTAAGAAAGGGTGTTAATAATGGGAAGTAAATGGTGGTGACTTTTTGGGGTTGGGACACACCTTATGGTGCTCAGGGCTTATTTAATCCTGGTTCTTCACTCAGGGATCACTGCTGGAGAGCTAAGGGGACTATATTGGATGTTGGGGCTCTATCCCAGGTCAGCTGCATGCAAGTTAAGCATACCCACTGGACTATGGTTTGGCTCCTGTAGTACTTTTTATCTCAACTTGTAGAGATAGGAGTAAGCAAATGACAATACATTTTGGAAGGTACAAACTTACTGCCTTCTTGGTCTCTAGGTTGTAAAACAGAACTGCAGAACATCTTGTAGAAATTTCTTCATTGCATCACAGATAATCAGGAATTTTGCTAGCATATGCTTATTTTCATTCTTTACAAACAATTTAAGTGAAGGAATGATGACATTCTTTAATAGTTAGCTTGAAATAAAACATTTAATGTAAGTGCACCTGCTTGTCTTTGAGTTATAGCTATAGGCAAATATGAAATAAAGGAAGATTTCCTGTGGCATTCTGCTTTTGGGGAGGTAGAATGCTACAACTAAAAAAATTCCCTTGCATGAGTTTATCAGTTTCAGGGGATTTTAGTCATGATTCAGTGAAGTGGAACTTTAAGTTGAAATGAGAATCTCATGGTTTTTGTGCATCTCTGCTCAGAGCAAGGGTGTTCTTGAGTGTATTATATCTAATATTGACTTTTGAACTTTGTACATCTCCCTATTTAGAGCATATGATCTCCCTGGGTCACCTCCTTATCCAAAGTCAGGTGAATTGTCAGTTATTTTTCTTCTTTCTCAAGCACGTTTCTTTTGTGGTGTTTAAGATATAACTCCAGTACAGTGCTACATACCAACGATTGGAGATTTTCCTTAAGGTGAGTGTGGGTGGCCCTTTCATTTCTTTTCTTGCTTCCTTTTTGTTTCTGTAAATTCTGTCCTCTATTTTCCCCCCAAAGCACATGCTGTTTGTGTAATTTGAATGACCATTTAGAGGAAAGATCAGAAGTTTGTTGTTCCATTACCAACATAAATCAAAACTTTGTGTTCACACTGCAATCCGAGTGAGTCCAGGAATAGCTTTGGGATTGCTAAGTGTCTGGGGATCACTGACTACACAGACATGTTTTGAAGTCAGCTATAATAGTTTCTACAGCTGTTAACAGTTCGTAGAAGAATGGCAGCATTATATATCAGCGTTTAAAATGTGCATGACTTGCATTGCACAGAAGTCAGATTGGGATAGAATTGGATTTTTTTTTTTCTGAAACTTGGCCAGGAAAGTCTTCAATAAGTAGAGAAATTCTTTTCACTGCTGCAATCAACATGAAGGACACTGTGTTATTATAATTGCTTATAGCTCACCATGAAAGTTGTCTTTGTATGAGTGGATGTACGGGCTGTACTGTTTTGTTTTTATTTATTCTGCATTCTTTATTTAATGTCCTTTCCTTTTTTCCTGACCAGAAAGATTGTTATTTAGCCCTTCACAAAGCTGAACTAATACAGTGTGTTAAAAAAATGTTAACAATCCAAAGAAGTTATAAAAATTTATAAGTTGGCTAGATGCTTGTGAAATTTCTGCATATTTTAATATAAATAGGTAATGCAAATATTTGTTCTTTGCATTGAAAGGTGAGTCTCATTTTCCAAAAGGCCCTGCTATTTAAATTAGGGTTTATTTGATTGCATTGAAATATGGACAGTTTCCATTTTGAATGAAGGCAAAGATTAATTACTATAGTTGTTATCCAAAACAAAATAGTTAAAAGTTAGATAAATGACGGGATTGCAATATTTCCAGAAATAGGTAGGAATTATATTAGGATTAAAGTTTCCATTGGAGCAATATGTTTAATAAATGTTATTTTGAGATTTGCCAGTTGAGGTTTTTTTTTCCAAATCAGAACTATTTAGGCTCCTCTGTGCCTGTATTTTCACTATCTCTTTAAACATTTGGTGAACTTATTTAATGACGGAGTGGAATATGTATCAAGGGAGGTGAGGTGTGTGTGTGTGTGTGTGTGTGTGTGTGTGTATGTACGTGTATAACTATAAATTAGAGGGAAAGTTCAATAAATAAAAAATAATTTTAACAAACAAGTTGGAAAGAATAGACTTTTTTTGGTCTTGTACTTTTACTCTTTGATGTCTATATTTAACAGATTATTTGCCAAATTTACTTAGTATGAAGAAATAATTATTGAAATCAAAGTAATTTTAGTGCAATTGTGAGCCAATGTTCAGGGCATTAGATGTTCAGAGCAGAGTTTTGAAGACAGAATGGGGTCCAAGTCTTGTCAAATAAGAAAGGACTTCTTTGTTCAATAAAACTTCTTCATTAAAAAGTACACCTCCACATTTCTCAGATAAATATTTCTTTTAAATGACTGGAAAATTACGGTTCTTCATTGAGATTAATAATTTTTATGTTGTTTTGAGTGAGAGTACTCTGTGTATGTGCGTGTGTGTATGTGTGTGTGCATGTGTGTATGTGTGTGTGGTGTGTGTGTGTGTGTGTGTGAGTGCTTGCCTTTTTTTTCACATGGTAGTGAGATAAGGAATGATGAAAGACAAAGGAAGGAGCTCATTTGGCTAGTGGCAAGCAAGCCTGACTCACCTCTACTTCCCCATGGGTACCTGAGTTCTCACTACTTAAGATGCCAATACTTTGTGCCCAGGTTGAGAGCCCAGTTACTTTCAAATTGGGATTGGGTTAATGCTTTAATTTTGCTTTCTTCTTAGCTACAGTTAAATTGGGAGTAAGTTAAGGGAATTAGGACTAGCCTAAGGATGAAGTGGAATGACAATGTGGATCTCTGGAAACTGCTGGTTATTTGAATAGGAATGTGATGTAAATAAAGGTATCTAGAAGTTCTGAAGGTGAGATTACCTTGGGAGGCAACCAGGAAAGTTCAAAGTAGCAGGTGACATTGAAACTGGGTGTGGAAGGATGGGTTGGATTTTAATAGGCACAGATGGAAGAACATTCCAGGGAGAGGACAATAGCCCAAACAAAGATGTCATGGCAAAAAAAAATACAAGCTTGTTCCAGCAGTGGCATATGATTCAATGTGGTGGGAGAAAAATGGGGATGGTAGGTAGAAGCAAGTTACAAGAGCTCCTAAACCATGAGGTTAAGGTTTTATTTCACAAGCCAGTACATGCACCAAATATGAATGCTTATTTCCTGAAACTTCTGCTTTGTCAGGATTCATTTTTCAACCATAACTATTTTATGAAAGCAGATGACCAATCATAATTTGCTAATCTTTCTTGCTGCTTTAAAGGTGTGGGGAAGATGAGGTAAAAGTACAGGGACTGGCATGCATTCTTTTTTTTTTTTTTTTTTTTTTTTGGGTCACACCCGGCGATGTTCAGGGGTTACTCCTGGCTCTGCACTCAGGAATCACTCCTGGCGTTGCTCGGGGACCATATGGGATGCCGGGATCGAACCCAAGCCGGCACAGGCCGGCGCGTGCAAGGCAAACGCCCTACCCGCTGGGCTATCGCTCCCGGCCCTGGCATGCATTCTTTGCATGAGTTCCATACATTGGATTACTTGGGCTCTGGGCATTGCTAAGTGTAGCCCTGTAGACCTCCATGGGACTCCTAAGATATTCTAAGTATGTTGCAGATAAAAATCATATAAGTGTAAGGCCATAGGACAGGACTACGGTACTAACTGGTAGGACAAGGAATGGTAGGAAGAAACTGTGGCCAGAAAGGGATCATGTTTAGAAAAGGTAAAGAAATTGATTAAATCAATTGAATAGTCAGTTTGCATAAGTGGCCTTCACAGTTCCCAGGTACCACATGGGAATCCCTGTAGCACCTCCACCCCAGACGTGCTACAGAAAAAAAAAGAAAAAATTATGGTGGTTTAAGCCTAATCTTTGAGGTTTAGAAGATCATATAGCACTTTATTAGTTTGGGGACCACATTGGGCAGTGCTCAAGTGTGACTCCGGGGACATATAGGGTGCTGGGGACATATAGTGTGACTCGGGGACATATAGGGTGCTGGGGATCAAACCCAGGTTAGACACATGTCCTACCCACTGTACTACCTTTTGACCCACTTAGCACTTTTGACTCTGACTTATTGTGTGTAGTGAGTTTTTGTTTTTAAATTTTCAGTTTGTCTCTCTTTAAAATGTGTCCACTTACAGGGTGGTTGTAATGCACGTCCTGTAAATGACAAGTCAAGCTCTTCCATCTCCCAACAATCTTATTCAGTGTCTTTGACTTTTTGCTTTCAAGAAACGGGTTCTGTGTCCTTTGTAAACTTATTTGTGATTGTGGTGGAAACAGTACAGTGTGGATTCTGAGGCTAAGTCACAGAAAAACAAAACATAAAGATTACTCCTGATTTTTTTTTTCTTTTTTTGGGTCATATCCGGCGATGCTCAGAGGTTACTCCTGGCTCTGCACTCAGGAATTACTCCTGGAGGTGCTTGGGGGAACATATGGGATGCCGGAGAACGAACCCAGGTCGGCAAAAGCCCAACCCGCTGTGCTATTGCTCCAGCCCCTTCCTGATTTTTCTTAAAACAGGGGTGGAAACTATTGGTTGGCAGCCCATACAAGGTCTGCAAGGGCATGTGGTCTGGCCCTGGTACGTGGTGGAGGCGGACATGGATGCTTCTCGTCAGCTGTCTGCGATCCTTCTGACTATATTACATGGCTGTGAAGGATTTTGTAGATATCAGAATAGCCGTTGGCAGGATTTTGAACTTGGGCCTTTGAAAGTCTTATAGTCCTATGGAGTGAGAAAGTGTAGTCAGTTTCAGCTACTAGAAATGTGGGTGGAATATGCCTCTAGGTGATTCTTAGCCCTAGATATGGAATCACCTTCGCTTTGAATTCTTCCTGCTGAGGCCCCAGATGTTACAGAATGGAACAGACTGCCTCCACTCTGTCTTACAAATTCCTGGCACAAGAGAATCAGTGCAACATAGACTAATTATTTTATATTGGTAGGTTTGGGGCAATCTGTTATCCTGCTGTAATAAGCAGAACAGTAAGGAATGATACCTTTTAAGCTCATTTTTCTCTGTTCATCAGGAACAGTGTTGCAGAGAGAGAGAGAGAAACAATAGTTTCTAAACTATTGTTTAGAAAGTTCTGGTAGGTGATTTATCTATATTACCCCATTTAGTTTTTCTAAAACCATTATGAAACTAATATTATTGTACAGAGAAGTAAAACTCAGCCAGTTTAACTGCCTGGCTGGAAATCAAGCCTAATTTTTTTTTGTCTTGAAAGGTATGACTACTTTTCCCAGAATAAGTAGAAAAGTGTGTACATTTGATAAAAAAAAAACTTCACTCACTGTACCGCAGAATTCAAATAGTAATTTCCTCAACATAAATCAACATTTGATGGTCACCAATTAATTGTATGCTATAACTCAAGTTCAGAATTGGCAAAACAAGCGCTGAAATCTCAATAATACTACCAACTACAAATAATAATAATACTAAATTAATATTTGTAGTTGAGTAGTATTATTGGTCAATAATCTGGAGGGGAAGGAAAAGAGAGAGAGAAAGGGAAAGAAATAAAGAACCTGCCATGGAGGAGGGCTGGGGGAGCGGGGAGGGAACCGGGGACATTGGTGGTGGGAGATGGGCACTGGTGGCGGGATGGGTGCTGGAATACTGTATGACCAAAACCCAAATATGAACTTTTAAATTGTATATCTTTGAAAAAGAGAGAGAAAGGGAAAGAAATAAAGAACCTGCCATGGAGCTGGGCTGGGGAAGCGGGGAGGGAACCGGGGGCGTTGGTGGTGGGAGATGGGCACTGGTGGAGGGACGGGTGCTGGAACACTGTATGACCAAAACCCAAACATGAACTTTTTAATTGTATATCTTCTTATTTGTATATCTCACGGTGGTATAATAAAATACTTAAAAAAATAAATTGTATATCTTTGTAATTGTAAAAATAAAAAATTAAAAAAAATAATACTACCCAACCACGGTCACCTAATTTGACCTAATTGATTTGTCTGGCCAAAATAGCAAGGAGAGTCCATATATATCTCAATACCTTCATATCTCAAAGTATAGTGCAAAAACCATGAACATCTGATTTGGGGGAGAGGGAAGATTAGGATGGTAAATTCCACAGTTTTATTATAGACTCCCATACTATTCTTGGTTACTCCAGGAATTTGTATTTTTAGCAAGTTCACCAAATAATTCTGCTTTAGCCCTGAAGTGTGAGGATATCTGGAATTGGATGATTGGGATCAAGAAAACACATCCTACTGAAAATTTATTGTTTAAGAATTGTTTAGGAATTGTAGGAATTGTTTTTTTGATGGTTTGCTGATTTTATTTTTTTTTTTTTTTTTTGGGCCCCCCCCCCGGCCCGGGGGGGGGGGGGGGGGGCCCCCCGGGGCCCCGGGTTCGGGGGGGGGGGGGGGGGACGGGGGGGGTGGGGGGGACGCGCCCCCGGGCGGGGGGGGGGGGGGGGGGGGAAAGACCCCCCCCCCCCGGGGGGGGGACGGCCCGGGCCCGGGTTTGGTTGATTTTAGATAGCTTTATTTTCCTGTATGGATGAGGTGGGGGTGATACCCAGTGATCCTTGGGGCTTAACTCCTGATTCTGTGCTCAGGAATCACTCCTGGCAGTGGCAGGATCTTGATGCAGTGCTGGGGATTGAATTACTGTCTCCATGTGCAAGGCAGGCACCTAAATCCCTGTACTATCTCTGGCCTGCAGATTTGTTGATTTAAAATCATGAATGCATTGAAAGCTGAGATCTAGGGACTGACTCAGGGGCAATGTTAACTTTAGTCAACATTATAGAGAGAAGATGAAGTTCATCTTGATCTCAAACCTCTTCCCATGTTGCAATTCCACCCACAAGGATTAAGAGAGGATTGCATTATTTTATTATCAAAAAGGGGCATGTATTTAAATATCAATCTTTTTCTCATTATCTCTATCATTGGAATTAATTTCCTAATGAATTTGCTAAGTAATTTAGGAACTGCAGAAAATGATTGCTGTGTTGATTAGTGTTTGGCCCATTACTGGTTAATTATGAGAGTTGGCCAAAGAGTCCAGTAATACAATGGTATCTTGCTAATTCAGGGTAATATAGATGGAATATCTTGCTTTTTTCTGGACATTTGTGTAAATATAATGAGCACTTTGCAACTGAGTGCTTTAAAACTGGAAGAAACTAGATGTTTGGAATTTTGATGAATTCCAAAATTGAGCTGAATTCAATTTTGGAATTCATCAACATCAACCTTCTAAATGTACATATGGAGTAATTGAGGTCCTGAGTAAGGAAAAGGCTTTAGTAAATGCTGGCTCTGTTGCTTCCTCTCTGTATACTTGTGTAAGACACTGATTTGTCACTTGACATCTGTGAAATATAGGAAAATATGCCTGCCTCTTTTTTTGGTAGTTTTTGGAGAAGAGTAAATGTGAGGAGAACATACATGTTGAGTGTCTCACTTGGTGGCAGCAGTAGTGTTCCTTGCCGAGGCACTTAAATTAAACTAGTGAAGAACAAGGCCAGCCCCAGACCTTGGCTGACTGCATTTTGTTGTCAGTCTTTTGAGTTTCAGAGTCCATTCACATCAGATACCTGTGTTCCTCCACATTAGCAAATGCTATTTTAAGACCTTTTTTTCCTTTTTTTGCAGCAGAGCCCCGGGACAATAGTCTATGGCTGGCTGCCTCCAGAAGCACAGACTGTTCTCAGGGGCTAAGCTCTGTGTTTGGCTGTCTCTTTGTGCTCCACAGCCTCCAGAGCCCTCATCCCCTTCTCTATTCCTAAAAACCACCTAATGACACTTATTATTAGAAAACTGAGGCCCACGATGCCTGAGCCACTCTGTAAGGGAGTGTTTCAGAGGGAGGTAACTGGCTCTGGGAAGTATAAGAGGCAAAGTGTGTGGGTTCTCAAGGCAAATACATGGTCTGGTTCCACCAATTATCATCTGTAAAAGTTAGGTAAGTTTTGCCCCTAAATCCTTCTGTTTCTAATTTGTAAAATTAACAAACACCTCCTTCACAGGGTTGATTTAAGTCAGGAGGAAGTTCCTACAAAGAGTCACAGTCTACACTTGGTGATTTATCATTACTTTTAAAAACGATTTATTTATCTTGCTTTTGGGCCATACCCTGCAGTGCTCAGGGCTTATAGCTAGCTCTACACCTAGGGATCATTCTTGCTGTGGTTGGAGAACCAGTGCCATGCCGGGAATTCAACCATTTGGCTGCTTGTAGGGCAAGCGCCCTGCCCGATATATTATCCTCTGGCCCTTGATACTCAAAGAAATTTTGTGAATTCAGAAGGAGCGTAGGATATTTATAACTTCTCAATGGAATGGGAAAAATCAGAACAAAAAATAATTTGCTGCAAATAATGCAATAGTGTTTTGAATATCATAAAAAAGGTAAAGCTGAAATTAAAAATTGGTTGAAAATATTGTATGACCAATAATGAAGTTTGTCAGGGGAACTGTCAAGAGCTCTGAAGGGGGAAAAAAGAAACCTTACCATCTCACTCCCAGCTCCTGCTTTCTGAATTCCTTCCCCTCCTCCATATCCCTTTTGCAACAGCTTATTATGGATGTTGAAGAAATTGATGTAGAAACAAATATGCCAGAAATTTCTATACATAAACCTAAGATTTAGGGACGTTGTAATGCACATATATGCAGTGCGAGAGTTGAATTCAGTGTCCAGGAGGGGCATGTGCTCTACCTCTGAGTCACACTTAGCCCTCTAACCCTGAAAGAACTTTTGATAATTACATCAGTAGAACCATTATTTTTATGCTATTTGATTAAATAATAGAAACCTATGAGTTACAGTATAATTAAGAATCTACTATTAAGATCTACTATTTTGATAATATTCAGAATAAAAAAACTGCTGTTTTTTTAAAAAAATATTTGTTTTTAAGATGCTATTATAGATTAACTTAGATTAACTGAGTAACAATTGACATAACCTCTGGTTTTGTGTTACTTTCTGCAGTGGTAGTTTTTTTTTTCTTTTTGAGTCACTCCCGGCAATGCTTGGGGTTACTCCTGGCTCTGCACTCAGGATTTACTCCTGGCGGTGCCCAGGGAACCATATGGGATGCTGGGGAATCAAACCTGGGTCAGCCGCATGCAAGGCAAATGCCCTACCCACTGTGTTATCTCTCAGGTCCCTGCAGTGGTAGATTTTTAGGTCAGGTTAACAACTTCAAAACTCTCAGTGGTTAACACAGCAAGATTTTCTTGCCCCCCCGCCCCCTTTCCTGAGTTGTCCATATCAGCTTACCTGGGACTGCACTGCAAATGGGCCTTCCTTGAGGCTTGTGACCATGGTGTAGTCACAATGGGGCAGGTTATCATGGCTCAGGGAGAAGCCGACTGGATGAGCCTAATACTTTGATTCCAAGTTCTTAAAGCTCCCACTCAGAAGAGCCACAAATTGTTTCAGCTGAAGCCTGGACAGATTCAACTCTAAGGAAGTCAAAATGAGTACCATTCTGCATTTGCTTAAAGAATATATATGTTGGGTGAATAACACTAATACTGACATATTTATACAGCTGTTTTACTACCTATGAACTTTCTGAAGATAAGGAAGGTAACTTGACACTTTTGACTTTTTCCCGAACAACACCTACAATAAAAATAAAATAAATATTAGGTGACTGATTAAATACAGATTTGGAACAAAATGGGATAGAGGATGCTCCAAACCTGATTTTCTCTGTGCTTTCTCATTTCAACATATCCCATTTCCTGTTTCAAAGTTCTGACTCTGAAGTACCTAATCTGGGTGATCCTAGACCATCACTTAGCTACTCTGAACCGCACTTTGTACAGCTAGAGTTGAGGGTATGATCACTCTGTTGTAAAGATGGAGAGATGGTATAGGTGAAAGTCACTGGTTAGCAAAATTCTGTGGTTCCAGTGACCTAGCATTTGCTACTGACCTCCCTGGGGGGCCCATCACTGTGGTGCTGCATGTCCAGAGCTTGCTCTCCTTGGAATTGACACATGGTCAGTCTCTTCTGCTCTTCTCCCCATTTTTCTCTTCAACATAGAGAAACTTGCTAGCGGCACGGCAGGGCCTGGCAAGCTACCCATGTCGTATTTGATATGCCAGATACCAGTAACAATTATAGACCTCATTCCCATGACCTGATGAAATGGTTTGAGGCTCTTTATGTTCCTGGAACAAGCAGGTGCCCTTGGGCTCTACTTGCATGAGACAGGTCATTTGGAGATGTTACTGGTGCCTGCTTGAGCAAATCGACGATGAACGGAAGACAGTGATACAGTGATAGAGAAACACGTCTCAAGCCTGATCTTTCTTGAGGGTTGGTCATGATCAGTGTTTTCTTCTGGTTCTTTGCTCAAGGTTCACTCCTGGTCCCAGGGAGACTACAGGTTTTTCTGGGATCAAATTTGGGCTGGTCACATGCAAGGCAAGTGCCTCAACCCCTGTTCTATTTCCCCTAGCACAACCAAAATTTCATTTGATCACTTGACATCCCGTTATTCACGGATTTCCTTGAGCAGGCACCAGTAACGTTTCCATTTGATTCTATCACGTGCCAGTGTAGTCCAATGGTATCAGTTTGCTCCCGAATACGAAGATCCTCAAACCATTTATTCAGGTTCTTAATGAATCTGACTATCATGTAGATGGGCGGCCACGTGATCTTTTGACGTCCCCTGAGATCCAGTCAGTAATGGCTCTTGTTCAGCAGTCGTCTCCAAATCGCATTACGTGTCCAGCCCATCTGATTTTCGATGCCTTGGCAAATGAGACAGAATCCCTGACTCTGGATCTTCAATGGAGGTCGGAACTCTCGGTTCTTTCACTCACTTGAGTGAGGCATGATATTTTGGTATGCTCAAAAGAGCATAGCTCTTTTTTTTTTTTTTTTTTGCTTTTTGGGTCACACCGGCGCGATGCTCAGGGGTTACTCCTGGCTCTGCACTCAGGAATTACTCCTGGCGGTGCTCGGGGACCATATGGGATGCCGGGGATCGAACCCGGGCCGACACAGGCCGGCCGCGGGCAAGGCAAACGCCCTACCTGCTGGGCTATCGCTCTTTTGATTCCTCTTTGGGAGACCTGAATAGTGTTCTCATCCTGCTTTCATAGGGCCCAGGTCTCTGAGGCATATGTTAATGCAGGGAGAACGGTGGAGTCAAAGAGATGTGCCTGGAGCCAGAGGTTCTTTGCCCTTTTAGCTATTTCTTCGATGCTCTTAATGGCATTCCACACCGCTCTCTTCCTCCTGCGCAGCTCAGGTTTTAGGTCGTTCATCATGTTGACTTCTCAACCTAGGTACACATAACTGCTGCATTCAGAGATGTTGGTTCCGTTGAGAGTGAATGGGTCCTCTGGAACTAGTTCATTTTTCATGAACATGGTTTTATTGAGATTCAGCTGTAGACCTATCTTTCCACATTCTTGGTTGAAGTCAGCCAGTATTTGTGCTGCTTGTCTAATGTTTGGTGTTATTAGAACGATGTCATCAGTGAAACGGAGGTGCATCTTCATTGCCATTCCTTCCCATTCTAATTGTCGCATGACCACCAAGACTTATTCAACTATATTCTGTTTCTTCAGTACTCCAATTTCTACTAAATAGAAAATTAATTAATAATTATTAGTGTTAAAAGATATGTCAACTCTCTTCTCCAACAATTGCATGACCTAAGGAGTACTTCACCAGAGGCAGGCTACTGATAGTCACAGATTCATGATGCGCCTAAAACAAAATGAAGCTTAGAGTTCAGCTAGTCTGATGATTTTTAACTTTCTAAGCAAAATAATAATTCAGAACTCTATGTATAAAACATGACACTTTATGTTCATTCTGATGGAGAAGTGGGTGGCACCTACATGTTTAGCTTTCTACAACCCCAAAACCTTAACACATTAATTTGTAATGACTTTCACTGTGGTCTTACGGAAGAGAATTAGGAAACCACAAAGACAATTACTAGAGTGAGGTTGAAGACCCTATTTGAGTGCTGCTATAGACAATCCACTCTGACCATCCTACCTAGATGACGGTGGCCAGAGAAGAAAGGGGTTATTTCTGAGTCACATGGGATTTGCTCAATTATGGGCTAAGTTAGTATATGCATGAGTGAGTTTGTATGTTTCTCCTAAGGTTCTGAGCAACTCTAGCCAGAGATAGTAGAATATAAGAAATTTTACCTCCAAGCTACTGGTTTGAATACAGCACAGGCTATGAGTTACTCAAGGCTGTTATTGTGTGATGGGTTATCAAAGCCATATGTGAAATGTGTGGGATTTTCATGAGCTTACTTTTATTGTAGGATAATGTTTAAAGGCTCCTTATGTACAAAGTACTAAAAACTCTAATGGTACCCAATAATCATCTGCATAATTATGAAGGTCAAATTGGGCTGAACAAATCTTAGAGCTTCTGTGGAACAAAATCGTGTTGAACAAAATAGGAGCTTATTTAAAAAAAAAGTTTTTTTTTATTACATCTTCTGATTTTTCTAGATAAAATGAAATCTCTCAACTGCAGAAAATTGCTACTCTAATTCATTTTCCCCAGTTGTTTGAACTGAGCCACTGTCTTTCCCTGGGTTTTGGACATAGTATGGAAGACTGTCTAGTATGTTACAGAGTAAAGAGTTGGTTGTAATGAGAATTCACAAGTATTTGCTAAGGAAACTATCTCCAGCTTGTTTTTAATCCCTGAGTCCCACTACCACACCGTTAAGAAATGCCCTTTCAAGAACACACTTGGCCTCACCGGATGTCCTTCTATAGAGGCGCCTGCTGCTTTCACTTGCCATCCTCAATTTTCCATCTTACACTAGGAAACTGCAAAGTTAGAAAAACAATGGACTGTTTCCTTCCTCTTTCTTTAAACCAAGAGGCTGAAAGGAGGACTTGGTATTCATTACTCACAGACCAGACTTGAGAATAAAGGTCACTGTAGTTCATATGAAACAGTCATGTTAAAAACCCACAGGTCTCTGTGGGCCCCTAGTCCACTATTTTCATCTTGTTGGGGTCATCGTCTTAACCTAGATTTCGCCTCAAGATTCTTAAGTATTTCAGACTGGCATTTGGAATCGTAGCTTGTTTTCAGAAAAGCTCAAGGTCCTGGGGAGAATTGACACCAAACAGGCTCTGCTGGAGAAAGCCCTTTCTTCTAGGGCTCTGCCCCCTGGAGACCTAAGACTGGTTATTATTGGTTGTAACAAGTACATGTATTTTCAGAACTAAGGATTTAAAAACGCTCTCCACTGAGCAGTTAAGATGTTTTTTCCTGACATTTTTCAAATTTCCTCTCTGTAATATCCTTTTACTGTGGACTGCTTTTTTTTTTTCAGGCTAGACAATTTGTAGCCAAAAAACCCTCATCAGACAAGTGAGAAATGTAGATACCCTGGTACAGTCGTTTTTCTCATCTTGCTGAAAGGGGGGAAGGAAACCACCTTCTAACACCCAGCTCCCAGTATGTACTCTTTATGCTAAAGAGCAGCTGTCATGATTTCTACCAGCTTGACCTCTGTCTCACACTGGGACAAAGCAAAGAAAATCAGAAGTCATAAAGAGCAGGAATGTGACCATTAGGGGCAAAATTACACAGTAACTCAGAGTGGCAACAAGCCCTGTAGAGCCAACCTGTGGGTCTCAGGGAAGTTTTAGGGATCCTATGTATTTTTGCCATTATCCCCCTCCTCTCTAAAAATAAAATGAATATGTCTGATAGTTTCCTTGACTTAAAGACATATTAAATATACATAGGAACATTGTGTTTGTTGTGGTTTGAGAGTTTGTATTTTTTCTTTCTTATTTATGCTTTTTTTTTGTGGGTCACACCCAGCAATGCTTAGGGCTTACTCCTGGCTCTGCACTTGGGAATTTCTCCTGGCGGTGCTCAGGGGACCATAGGGGATGCTGTGGATCGAACCCAGGTCAGCCGCATGCAAGGCAAATGTACTACCCACTGTGCTATCACTCTGTCCCTTTCTTTATTTTAAAGAGATTAAAATATATTCTGGCTCTTAAAAAGTTTTATGGGTACTCTACATATGGCTCTGCCCAAAAGAAGCAAATGCTTCCCTGATGTAATTTGGAGAAACTGAATATATACAAATTAGAGAAGTTTCATTACTTAAATTGGCCATAAATAATAAAATGATTTTGGCTCACAAAGTGAGAGAGATTGTCTATTTAAACTCACAAAATGAGGTCTCATAATTAATGGTAAATGTGTATGTAAAGCCTCTGACCTTCTAGAGTACATTCTGGAAACTTGGTCTAGCGGGTAAAAGCTAGAGGTGGTATAAGTACTTCAGTGTTTTAGCCTTGGGTCAGGATCTCGGCTTTGATGTCCACAAAACTTAGGAAGGCTCCCTTATACTTTTGTGCCTTGGCTTCAATCTTGATAAATGAGCAATAATATAAACTATCTATTCAGGTTATTAGAAGAATAAATGAAGTCATATTTGAAAAGCAATTGGTCTGGGATATTGTATACTTTTAACACATGTCAGTTACAGTAATTACTATTATTATCATCATTAAGTGTTGTTATCCTATTCACCAGTTGAAGAAACTTACGCTTCTCCATTATTTCCCAGGACAATTGTTCTTCTGTGTACTGGTAGGTAATAAGCAGTTTAAAAGGTCACAAAGGAGATTAGATTCAATCAACTAATAATATGTGAAGAGAAGAGTGTGAAGGGACCTGGGAAGTTCAGAGATGATTAGGACACAGATACTGGCTTCAGAAAGAGTACTTCATAGACATAAAAGGGAGTGTGTGGGCTTGGTGAGCGACCGAGTGGGAAAAGAACACTTTGATGAAAGGTGTCAGCCTGACTCTGTAGATGAGGGCACTCTCCGGACATTTCCACGTCTGACTTTTTATGCAACAGTGTCTTCTACATCCGATCTATAATGACCAGATTTCAGTTTGGAAGAAAATCACAGTTTAACTGATAAAGAGCAAAGTTGGATTGCATTATCCTGACAGAATCAAACTAGATCGACATAGAACTCATGCACCTAACTAGAGAGAGTGGGCAGAAAACAAAATCACAAAAGTATTTGGCTCTCCTAATCAAAAATACATGATTTTATATCATGTTCTTGATTTAAGTTATTTTTTCTTGCTGTGCTTTACAAAGATTGCAGCTATTTTTATTTACGGATGAGAAAACTGACCTTGGCTTTTTTCTAAGATGCAGAAAGTTTGGGGCCTTCAGAAGAGAAATTTAGATCTATTCGTAGTACTCTGTCTTTGTTGGTTTGACACAGACTTGTCATAATAATCGTGATGCTCAATGGAAATATTAATATTTATTGATCACTTGACACTTGACATCGAATTGCTGAGTGGGCACCAGTGACATTTCCATTTGACCCTATCATGTGCCAGTGTAGCCCAATGGCATCTGGTTGCTTCAGGAATACGAAGAGGCCTCAAGCCATTTGTTCAGGGTCTTGATGAAGAAGTCTGACCATCTTGTAGGTGGGTGGCCAAGTGATCTTTTGACATCCAATGGGATCCAGTCGGTAACAGCTCTTCTCCAAATCGCATTACATGTCCAACCCATCTGATTTTCGATGCCTTGGCAAATGAGACAGAGTCCCTGACTCTGGAGAGGCGATGGCGGTTGGAACTCCAGATTCCTTCTCTCACTTGAGTGAGGCGTGATAGTCCAAGCATAGCTCTTTCGATTCCTCTTTGGGAGACCCAAATAGCATTCTCATCCTGCTTTCGTAGGGCCCAGGTCTCTGAGGCATTTGTTAATGCAGGGAGAATGGTGGAGTCGAAGACATGTGCCCGGAGCTGGAGGATCTTTGTCTTTTTAGCTATTTCTTCGATGCTTTTAAGGCATTCCATGCTGCTCTCTTCCTCCTGCACAGCTCAGGTTTTAGGTCGTTCATCATGTTGACTTCTCGACCTAGGTACACATAACTGCTGCATTCAGCGATGTTTGTTCCGTTGAGAGTGAATGGGGCCTCTTGACTTTTGTGGGCCTCAAGAGGCCCCATTTACTCACCTCTCTTCACTCTCAATATTTATTGACCTTTTTTTTTTGGCATATATATGATTACTCACAGTCACTTTTTAGAATGAGGCTCCTTGATTTCATTTTTGTTGAAGATACAAAGGTTTCTCCAAGTCAGCTAGTTTTTTTTCAAGTCTTATTTCTAATAATTGAAACTTTAAGTTTGCTTTCAAGCATCAAGCTCTTTTTTTAATGATTCTGTCTCATCAGTTATTGTGACTTGAATGGTTACTCAGTCAAAAAATTAATTTGGTTATTATCATTTTGCAGAAAATTGAATTCAGAGCCTCACACTTACAAAGCATGTGCTCTACCACTGAGCTTCAGCTCTGCCCTGTGACTATATTTGAATGAACATTGAGCCATGTGATAAACAAGTAAGAATATTTAAATATAATATCCGAGTACTTTAGAACTTTGAAAATAATCCTTAGTATTGTTTATATAAATAGGCTGGAGTATAGACTCTTCAAAAAAATTAGGCTGAAGTCTAGAATGAACGATTTTTAATCTTGCCCTTAGTATTGATCCCAGGAAGATTGTGTGTGTATTAAAATAATGGAGGTTGCTGCCTTCTTGTTGAGGGAGGTAGGATGAAGCCAAGTTGGGGAACCACTGCTGTTCAAAATGTGTCCTGAATGTTTCTGAGTTCTCCATGGAACCCAGAGACTCTACAGAATCTAAAACACCAGACTCTCTTCTGTATATCTTAATCAGCTTTCAATGGCGAAGGTGTTGAATTTCTTCAGAGCAAGAGAAGACTGGTGGAAGATAGGTGGCAATTGAACTTCATTTATGCTCAGACTTCAACCTTGCCCCTGCTAAAGATTTGTTACTCCCAAGAGCTTTCTGATTTGTCAAAGAAGCTTTTACTTCCTGCCCTTGTGATTATTCAGATCACTTTTGTGAGCCCAAAATTTTCTGATAAATAGATAATAATAACTGTGAGACATATCCTTTTCTATGGCGATCTAAAGTTAAGTCTTAAAAAGAATTCTACACTTGTTCGGTTTAAGAAAATTATGCCAGTTGCGCTTCAGAGTGCAGCTGGCTATTTATCACTGTTTTGTCTTAGCTAATTGGAAAACACCTAAATTATATATAGTCACCCCCCACAGTTCAGGGTTGATTAAACAACCCATGACACTTTTCCCTTATAGATTGTCTTAGAAGTTATTATCGTGGATTGAGTTCATTATTCCTTATTTGCTCTAGAGTTCTCTGAAATATCCCAAGAATTCTACTATCCTGTACCATGGTTTTCTCTTGATTTTCACAATGAACACAGATAACCAGGAAAATTTAAGTAATTGTTTAGTTTGGTTTAGTTCTTTCAAAGGAATAGATAAATCGTCATACTACAGATGAGCGAGAGAGGAAATAACAGCTTTTATCTTTTATGCAGGTAGCCTATATTTACATGAGACCACAAAAAAGTTCCTGACAGGATGTTATTGATTACATTTACCCAATTGGGTCTTTAGATGAGTCTTCCTGCCACTTTGCAAGTTATGCTATTTTTTTTTATTTGCCTTGAGAAACAAATCCTGGATCTTCTGGATTCTCCCAAAAAATCAGGAACCTTTACAATAGAAACTTTAGATCCCTGGACAGATTTGCTGTTTGCTCTTTTTCTGATTCAGCTACTTTTGTCTGTGCCAGTCAGTAGCAATATACTACTCTCTTATTGAATGTGTTGAATAATAGCTCAAAGGAATGAAGTGAAAATTTGAGTCATTGTAATAAGTAGATATTACTGGGTAACAGGCCACTTTATTAGTGAGTTGTGAGTCAATTAATTACAAATAGTCATTTGTGATCATTTAGTAGTTACAACAATTTTCTGAGAGATGACAATTTTTATCATAGATACACTGGTGGTGCCAATTTTACTGCTTCAAAATCTTTAGGTACCAAATGGCATGGCACTTTGTTAGGAACTTTAGACATTTTAGTGGCAAATTTTGCTTCCTGTGTGTTTGATCACAAAAGTCAATACAATGCTAAATTATCTACATTTCAGTGAGGGATAAATATGTAGGACATGATTAGACCCTCTTCAAAATAATTTTATTTTACCTGGTGAAGGCAGTCGAAATGAATGGGTTCCAACAAATGTAGCAAATGTAGCCATGAAGCAGACTTAGTGAATGGTGTTTCATAAAGGCTTTATTTGGAGGTGTTTATAGAGTATGCCTACGGCAAGCCTCCAGCAAGCTGCTCGTGTTGTATTTGATATGCCAAATGCCAGTCAATTATATTAGATCATTCTATGACCTAAATAGGTTTGAGGCTCTTTATGTTCCTGTACCCGAGCCCTTGGCTCTACAGTGAAGGATATATGAGATATTATGGTGCCGCTAGCAAGATGATTAACGGGAAGTATGACGGATCGTGAAGGCATTAAATGAATTTCAACAAATGTAGCAAAGTAGCCAGACAGACTTAGGATGGTGTTTGCTACCAGAGCATTCAAAGCCTCGAACTAACTTTGCACATCAGTATAAACTATGTTAAATCATTCACCCTAGGGGAGATAGCTCAAAGGATTGGAGGACACATGCTTTTAAGCAAAAACTCCCATTTGATCGAGTTCCCTAAGCACTGTAAGGAGTAGACCTTAAACACAACTTGATGTGACAATTCTCGCCCCCTCTCCAAAAAACAAAAAAAAAAAAAAAAAAAACAATAGAAACTGTAGGAAATGAATCTCAGCAGTTATCCCCAATTTTCAATTTTCCCTTATTACTTTTCATTTTTACATAGGACTTACATTTGTACTATTTTATTAGCTAAAGAGAAATCCAAGGAGAGTTTTTGTCATCACAGAAACTGCCCACATTCTGACTGGTGACTTTCAGCCTTGAGGCAGGCAGACAGACAAGGTCTAGGTGTTAGTGACCTGACCTGTAACTTCCACCACACCACTCTGGTGACTTAGCCTAACACGGAGTCATTACATCTTAGCTTTCTTAGTGTGTTTGTTGTCTTTTTTGTCTTCTGTAACTAAAACAACACCATATATATATATATTTCCAATCTATATGGCCTGGGTGTTTATATCATTCCTTCTTTTTACTCCCCATTAGTGTTGTTTTAGGTTTCATATATTTGGTATGATATGGAAAAGTTATTTGGAGGGAAGGGCTAATAAAATGTTCAAAAATGTTTCTGTGCAAATAAGTGATAATTGCTTTTTTTTGCTTCTATGCCACTTCTGTTTAAAGGTACAGAGCTTTATATAAATGCTCTGCTTTTTAGACAGTAAGGGAAACTATATTTTAATTATACCCTTTACACACATTTCCCTCTTCACTTTTCCTTCTTCACTTTTTTCACTTAAGTTTATTTTTATACCAGGTGGTACAAGGGATGATGTAGTTTTTGTTTATTGAAAAATAATATGAGAAAGTACAATTGAAGTTACACTTAGTTTAGGTGTAGTGGGATATTTTCAGAGGATTTTCTGTCACATTCATATTGTGGCCAATTATTGTAGTTTGTACATGTTTTCCAGGAAACTCAACATGCAAATTCACCTGATATCATGAAACACAGAGTTCAACCAGAGGTTTTATCTTAATAGTGATGTAATTTATAATCCCCCCAAATGTAAAGAGAATAAACAGTGAAATATATAAGTTGAAAGTCAGTCTGTGATTGATTCTTCTAAATCTTATAGCCTCTATACAGCAGAAATTCAATATTTTCCAAGTTAACAATAATCATAAATTGTACACTTCCTTAAATACATTACCATTAATAATAAAAAATAGTTTTGAACCTTAGGAAAGAAACTTAGTTTTTTTCTATTAAAAATATAAAATCATTGCCTATAAGTTCTGATAAAAAGAGCATGAATAAAAGTATAAAAACAAAATTTATGTGGCACGTCAGGAAGTTAAACATTTTGTTGTGATGCTTATGGTATTTATCAACTCTAAAATATTAATTTGTAATTTATTTTATAATTTTAATTACTTTTGTACATAATTTTGTTATAGATCATCTTCAAGGAGAGCAGCCTCAATTATATTTCAATAAAATATATTATATTATATATTATAACATATATAAATATTTATAATAAATATATTATATTATATATTATATATATATTATATTATATATTATATTTCATTGAAATATAATTGAAAACCTGAATTTGAAAACCTGAGTCCACTTAAACCAAGAACACTTGATATAGTACAAAGTGTGTATGTGTGTGTTTGTGTGTGTGTGAGATCTTCACTGACTGTGAAGTTTTTAATTAGTCATTAAGGATTTTCACTGCTAGGTAGAGGAAAAGAACTAAAAATAAAAAGACAATTTCCTTTCTCTGTTGTAATATTTGATGTCATTTTACTATATCTTAGTCATTAAGATAGGATTATTTTTTGTTTTTTGTATTGTCAGTCTAAACTACTGGTGCTAAAACCAAAAGCTTCGAAAGCAGACTCACAGAAGGCATGTAAAAGACTATCTTTCACATTAAAGTCTGTTCCTCACTCATGTCTGTTCTCCATCTTCCCCCTTTCTTCCCTATTGCCCATTGTGGTCATTGGGAGACCCTCACCTTAGTGTATTCATCTAGTCTTTGTCACTGGTTCCTTTGCATCTGGCTGTCAATGGATATAAAAAAATGTTTACAGAGACGAGGCCGGAAAGTGATCTGCATCATTTTTGTCTACAGTTCCCTTGTGATAGCTCATTCATACTGCTACAAGAGGCTGAGAAGTTCCTAATATAGACAACTCCCACTCTTTGAAAGTTTGAGTTATGCCACTTTGTTTTAATGAAAAACCTACATCAGTACCTGCACTTGCTAATGGAAAAAAAATCTGAAGAGGATTTTCACTTTTATGACAAAATTTAAAAAAATAAAAACAGTGTTCAGCATTTTCCTGCAGCTGCCAGAGTAGAGGCAATCAGCCCCAGACAAGCGAGAGTGACCCTTCTCCGCCTCCGTCCTCCGGAACTACTTTATACGGTTTGTGTATTTACCAGATCGTTCCTGGGCTTACCATCTGTCAGTTCTAGTTTATATCATATGTATTTGGTGTTCTTTTTGGAGGGGACTGGGAAATCTCGGCAATTTTTCCCGTATAAATTAGTGGTAATTGTTTCTGTGCTTCAGGCCATTTTGTTTTCTGACAGATTTTATAAGAAAACCCTACTCTGGATAGTGGGGAAACATAGATGTCTACTCTAAGAGAAGAGCAGAAAAGTGCATAGGTGATTAATGATACTCTCTGCTCTAAGCTTCAATAGGTATGTAAAAATAAAGACTATATATGTGTGTATATATATACATATATACACACCCCCACACACACACATATATATATTCCAATGGGAATAGTCTCATAAGATTGTCACAGCTCCAAAATCTATGTGCATATAATTGGGATGGCATCGTGCTTTCATGAGTAATATGGGATTTGAAATCAGAATAGCTGGGTTTGGGACCAGAGCAATAGTACAGCTGGTACAGCACTTGCCTTATATGTGGACAGCCAAAAGTTCTATCCCCAGCATTCCATATGATTCTCTGAGCCCTAAGCATAGGTCCAGGGGTAAGTTCTGAGCACAACCTGGTATGGCTCCAAAACAAACAAACATCAGAATACCTATATTTGTATGTATTTCATCATTTATAAGTTGTGTGACTGCATAATGCACAGTCTTCCTGAACATGTTTCATTAACTGTAAAGCAGATATAATAGCAACCTTATCTATTGCATATGTTGTTTCAGTGTCAAATTAATTAGAAAAGAATTTATGTATAATATACTTTATACACTGTAAAGTGTAATTCCCTAACTCCCCTTTCATCTCCACTTGGCGCAGTTTCCACTCTAACTGACAGAATGATATGAGAGATGCTAATGTCTCATCACTCGGAGACTAAACATTGTTTTCAACCTTTAATATTCAGTCCTCAAAGATGGAATATTTATTTCATGTATTAAAATATATATGTCTATATATTTCATATACTCATATCAATATAATTATACATAAATATACATATGTGACTGCATTTGGGATAATTAAGGTAGGAGGTATTCCTTTTAAACCAGTGTTAAAAACAAGACAGCACATTGTTAGTGTCTCTAGATGTTCATTTATACACTATTTCTTAAAATTCAGTGTTAAAATTTTAATTGTCCTTAAAGTTATCCACTTCCTTTCACAGAGGGGAGCCTTTTTAGAACAGGATGGCATGAATGTAAGAGTTTTGATGTCTTGAAATTTTCTCTGGGGAAATAAAATATAGACTATTGGCATCTTAAATCTTCCTTGAGTTGGGTGGGGAAAGGCAATTGCTTTGCATAGTTTGGACTCAGGGTACCACATATGGTTCTCAAAGACTGCCAGGAGTGATCCCTGAATCCAGAGCCAGGAGTCTGGCCCAAGTACAAGCAAAAAATGACCTTGAGTTAATGTCATTGAACAAGAATATATTAGAGGGCTGGAGAGATAGTGCAGCAGGTATGTTCATCTGAGCACTGCCACGAGTAATTCCTGAGCACTGCCAGTGTCCCCCTCAATAAAAAGAATTAAGAAGAATATGCTAGAGTATAATTTTCTTAATAAAGTTGTCTTACCTATTTTTATATAGGCATCACATTTATTAATGATCAATATTAGACATTCTTATTATGGCAATCCTAAAAGCATTACTTTGTTTTTAATTACTTTAATTTTTTATGCTTCTCTTCTTTTGATTATGGAAATCATCTTTCCCAAACCATAGAGGGGAAAGGTTTATGAGTGTTTTTCTGCCTCAAAGAGATCAAGGTTGAGCAGCAGATACCAAGGAAGAGAATCTCGAGTCTTTTAGAGACTTGTGGGAGCTGGAGCTAGTGTTAATGGTCTGCTCTCCTTCCTATTGAACCTTTGGAGGACTTAATGATTGGATACAGTGGAATTCATTGGGGGTAATGTACCTTGTTTCCTGTGGAAATTCTAAAGAAAGAAAACATTCAAATCTTCTGAGAAGTTTGGTTCTGTAGCAGAAAACACACAAACTGTATCCTAACTACTAGGTATCACGAAGGTGTAGACAGAGAAGGTCTAGAACAGCACCCCAGTATGCCTGTAGCCCCTGGAGATGCCAGAATAAAAAACCCAGTCTCCTAAGTGAAGCAAATGAGTAAAACTTTTCATGTTTCCAATTTTAGCAAATAAAATTTGCATTTGTTACAAATGTGAATCATTAGCTTCTAATTTTCTCATATCTAATGACAGATGACCTAAAAGACTTTCAAAGACTCATTAACCTGAGAACAGAGAAGGATGCAGACATGGTTGCCAAGGATGCCAAAGTAGTATTCCCAAAGATCAAAGAACATGCTCCACTGGAAGCCCTGGTGGAGTGGTGCTCATGGGCAGGTCTAACACAGCAGCTGCTCACCAGAATGGTCCTATAGCTACGCCAGGCAGTGTCTATTCTGATTGGTTGATATCTTAGTCCATCACTTGTTAAATATTTCATATCACATCCACTGATGAATTTGGCCTCATGTCAGGAAGTTTCAAAAATGCTCTTCTCAACGGAGATGATCTTATAGTCTGGAAAAGAAAAGAAGGAAGCATATTGAAATGTTTAATAATTTCTGCAGAGAGTACAACAAATCAGTGAACAAGTTTAACTTCATTGTCGAGCTTAAGTGTTCCACTACCAAACAATATATAACTTTAACTATTGTGAAGCACTGCACTTCACCTTTTGCTCCTCACGATTAAATGGCATGTGCCCCCAGACCTCCAAAGCTCTCCTTTAGCCCCGAGAGGTCTAAGGAGAAACATATTTTACAATGTTAAGGAATGAGAAGGGCTCGATGGCGGTGTGGAGTTATGAGCACAACTCATAATTGAGTTGTACTTAAAAGCTGAAAGAATGGAATCTTTTCTAGTTTGGAGAGATTGAAAAAATCTGCAAAGCAAATCCCACAATGGATAGGAAGTTGAAGACATATTTCTTTTGCATGAGTTAAACTCAGGAGACCTCAACTTCAAATAGGGGAAAATAGCAAATGAAAGAAAAGTGAAAGAAAAACCAAAGATGTTAGGAGGAAATGGACCAATGCTCAGAAATTAACATCAATTTAACCAAAGGGGTTAAAATGGTCTTCCAGTGAAGGGATTTATCAATAAGACAGGGAATGAAAATTTTAGAAGTATTATTCTCATTATTTATTTTTTTTATCTTATTTATCCCACCTTATCTTTGTCTTTAATGTTGCTTTGACTTGGGGGTCACACACATGCCTGCCTGTGATACTTTCACATTTAGTGGCTCTTCCTCGCATCACACATCAGACTGTGGTACTCTCAAGCTTGTCTTAGATGCTTGCAGGGCTCGCAGTACTATAGTGCTGGTACTTGTGCACACTCTGGCTGTGTTACTGGGGACAGTGTGCTCTCCAGGAGTTCTGCTTTCTGGCTTAGTGCTTGCATATCTTTTAGATGCAGTGCTTGGGGGTTGCACCCCTTCAGCTCTGGAGCTTGCACATACCTAACTACAGCATAGGTGGAAATTGCTTGCTTCACTAGAGATTACAGACAGCAGAGCTGCCAGACAGTGGACCTACCGGGACTGCCCGGTGGCTTCTGGGAGCAATGGAGATTGAACTCACAGCTTTCTACTGACAGGTCAGGTACTCTAAGACCCCGAGCTAGTCCCTGGGGCCTAAGAAAAAAATTTTTTGAGTATTATGAAATTAAATAAATTCAGAGAGTTTAGGGGCTGGAATGATAGTACAGTGAGTAGGGCATTTGCCTTGTACATGGCCAACCCTGGCTCAATCCTGGGCAACCCATATGGTCCCCCGAGCACTGTGAGAAGTAATTCCTGAGTGCAGAGCCAAGAGTAACCTCTGAGCATTGCTGGGTGTGACCCAAAAAGAAAAAAATTCAGAGAGCTTGTTTTTATGAAAACGTTACTTGATCCTTTTTAAAAAATGTCCTGTTTTCCTGGATAAACCAGAACAGGACATTGGCTATCTCTGTTTAGGATTCCAGAGGTGTGTTCATCAGACAAAAGATAAGGGACTCATACAGAAGCGCTGTGAACACTATTAAGCATCAGCTGGCTGATTTTGCAGAGCCTCTTTCAGGAGGTTCTAAAAGCTAGGAAACATTTTCTTTCAACAGTTTATTTGAATTTAAAGTACTTTTAAAGTAAAAGAGGAAGAAAGAAGGCAAAACAGTGGGTCGCTGTGATAAACATCTTGGTTTAGTACAGTACTAGGTTGCCTTTAAATGTGAATTGCATGTTTGAAGTGTGAAATAATTAAAGAATCTTTACTTTAAATCATGTATAGAAAACAGGTTAGAGGAACATGGTACAATGATAGATGTGGAGTAAGGGAAATGGTATTTTTTGGTATTTTAAGGCTCGTTGGTTTTTTAAAAATTATTTATTTTGGGCCATGTGGCAGTGCTGTCACTCCCTGTGGTTTCTTGGTGGGAACATACAGTGCTGGGACTTGAGACTGAGCCACCTATGTGTAGGCAAAGCGCACACATTAACCTTCAAAGCTATCTTCCTGGCCAAGAAACAGTTTTGTTAATATACATATATAATATGCTTTATACATGTGTAAATATATCTTCTATATATATGCATACTTTTGGTTTATCATTATTTATGATACATTAATGGCAAGGTTTTAAGAATCAGTACATTTTTTCCTAACGTTCCATTAGATTGCTGCAAATTATCAAATGAATATAATGATATACGAGAAGTGTTTAGATCATTTGCTCCATGAAATTGTGCTTGTGTAAGTTTATTTATTAAAATATTTTTTCAATCTTTAGCTTCAGGGTGATTTTTTTAAAAGGTCGTATAGGATCAGTATCAGTTGTAAGCTACTGAGAGTCCTGGAAAAATATTTACAGGGCCCTAAGAGATATAAATAATTTTACTTAGAATCCTAAATTAATGGTCCTTGCAAGGTATAACCATTTATGAGTGAAGATTTGATAGATAAAAAGTGAGACGTATATTTGTTTGTTCATCAAGTACATGTGAAAATTCCACACGGGTATTTAAACACTATCTCTTCCTATTTCACATTCAGAAACCACCTCTTGGTGTTTCTTACTGATAAATGCACTATACCTGACTAATTTTATATCTCTCCACTATGAGAATTAAAGTGAGAAATGTTATTCATTCTCCATCCTTTCAGCTTTTTTCACCTTCCTCCATCTAACTTGTTAGAGGCTGCATTGAAGCAATATGGATAGATCTGGCCTCATCAGGTCTCAAAGAACTATTTATATAGTCTTACCATTGCCCATTCCACTTCATTAGAGCATTGTGCTGTTTATAAAATATTGGCCTCTAATGACTTCAAAGGATTGTCACTGGACTTCTTTGCTGATGACCAGAAATATACTTTTCTCAGAGTATATAAAAAGATGAAAATGATATCTTGCTTTTTGTGGTTTCATTATATCTACATTTTGCAATTCTGTTAAGAAGAGTATTTCCATTCACATAAAAATATTAACTTTGGGGAAATTCTATGTCACCACACTTATGAGAGACCAGGGGACATGAAGTGCAAGAGCTCCTTTGCATTTTAGGCAACAGTATCCAAACTCTTTCCAGGGAGAGTGCTATCATGCCCAGGGTTATCTGAGAGATCACAAAGTTGTGCCAGTAGCATGACAACTCTAGGGGCATGATAGCAGTGAAAGTGAGGGTCACACAGAGTAAAGAACACAACAGCCCACTTAGAACTTAAGCCAAAGGCAACTCCACAAAGGCAGGTTCACAAATGTCAAAGAATGGGCAGTTAACTCACAAGTACGAATAATCTTACACCCAGCATGGGTGCGTCCCCCATCAGTGTACTGGAATTTCACTGGCTGCCCAGACTTGGGAAGAAATATGCTGGCTCGTAGATGTAATCGTTTTCCCAGTCTACCTCCTAGAATAGATTAGTCCACAAATTCAGATAACCAAGAGTTGTAAAGTTGGGTGTTCCTTGGAGAAACTAGTTATCCAATGCTGAGGCAGATGGTTGGAAACCACCCAGAAAAGGAGAAATAAATTCTTATCTGGGGTGATCCAGACAGCTCTGCTAGCCCTGATTGATCTTAGACCCCTGAGAAAACTTAGAAATATTTGCTCAAGATCTCCAAAGCACCAATATTCTGAAAAGTGAAAGAGGGTGAGAGATGACTGCTGGCCTGAGTGTTGAACCATAGCTTTGGATACACTGCGGGACTGTCTACAGAGAGGAATGCTCTTTACTTGGATCTAGAGATGCTTCTGCTCTTCATTTTACAATATTCTATCAGAGTGAAGTGGTACAGTTTATTTTTTTCAGAAGAGAACACTTATCTATAACTTACTAGGGAATAATATATATATGCATACACATACAAATTTATACATAAATGCATATAAAATAATTTTAACACATTGACATTTTTATAAATGTGTATACAAATCTCTCATATATAGCTACCATTTGATAGGAGAAACTTGCTATATTCTAATCTACCCAATTTTTTCAATTCACATCAACTTTTGCAAGGAATCCATTTTTATATTTTTTGATTCCACAAGTCATTTCAGTATGTGAAATGAGAACACTGAGATAACACTAATAAGCATTTTCTTAATTACTAATGTAGTTGGTTAGGTATCCTGGTAGTAAAAACTGGGCTATCTTTATCACTTTGTATTTTTATGGCTGATAATTTTGAAAAAGTTTGAAGACTTCTTATGAATTTAACCCTGTCTTTTTTCGGTCTAACATTTTCCATAAGTCGAAAGAGAGTCTTGTGGTATTTTCAAGAGACGACTTATAAAGAAAAATTATTCAGCAAATAAAGGAAACGAAAACCCCAATGGATATTGTGTAAGAATAGAACTGTATCATTACCAATGAAATATTCTTTCCTATAAACAAAATGAGGAACCAGACTAGGAAACATTAAGTTTGCTTAAATTTGCTTAGGACTTGGAAAATTTCACTCTAGGAAGAATACACATCACTGTGTGCGTTTCAGCTACATTACTTTCTTATTCTTTACATTTGCTGTAATTTTGAGAAATGGCACCAAATATAGACTTTGAATTTTGCAACCTCTCAACTCTGACAATGCAAGAGACACCTGAAAATGTCTTCTTTTAGGTACACATCTGAAGTGTAAGGGAGAGAAAATTCAGGGGCAGAATAGGTTGCATAGTGAGGCAGTGGAAAAGATGGGACCCTGAGGCCTGAGCAGTGGTGGAAGCAGTGGAGACACATTGTCAAAGAAGTGGGAGGGTTGCTTGCTGATAAATCCATTTGCCAAAGCTTTTGATGTTCCCTTTGGAGGGGAGTCTCTTCTGGTGCTCTTCACGAGATAAAGTGAACAAAATTTATATCTCTGGAGGTACCTCTCAGTTCCACAGGTCAACTGACTCAATCGGGGTCAGTTGAGGTCTTGGTTGTGGATTCCGTGTTTCCCCCTCTTCCTTTGCCTGGTCCTGCTTACCTGGCCGCCCACAGGACTTCCTGAGTCTACTTCCAAACCAGCCTCCTGCACACAGATCTCACTGTCTCCTCATGTTCTCATTTTTCTGGGATACCTGATTTCAGCCAATGCCAGTTTCTTTCTCTCTTTTTTTTTCAGACAGAGGATGAAATAGTGAAACATCCTGTTTAGAAGGGGTGCTATGCTGAACTGATGTTTGCAAAGAAACTCTCTAGAAGACAGACACAAGGTGAGGAGAAATAGGGGAACAGTGGGGGCAGGTTTTTTTGTCAGCTTAGGTCAAATCATCAAATTTAACATCACAAGGACTATAATGTAATAAAGTATGTAATAAAAAAGAAGTAGGTCTTTAATGTGTTACGGCTTTTAGATGCAAATCCCATCTTCAGTGGACCATTGGCTTTTTTTTCTCAAGTAAGGAGAGCTCAGAGGAGATTGCTTGCTGAAACAATAAGCAGATGTCTTTGCAAGGTAGTTGGTAAGGATTAACGAGGTCCCTTTCCATTCTATTCCTGCTTGTCGAAACCCCACTGTGTATCAGGAATTCTATGTTTATATCTCCAGGACTCACAGCAACCCTGTAAATTGTTATTATTTCCCCCATTTGATGGGTAGGCAAACAGATCTGTGAGTAAGGCTTAGAGGTGGGATTCAATCCTAGATTTCTCTAATGTGGAAGCTCCTGCGATCTAAGTCAGATGAGCTAGTCCTAGGGGAACCCATGATCTGGGCCTTGTGCCATTGGCCTCTGACTCACTGGGCCTTAGTCGTGACAGGACATGTGTTTAACTCTTACTAGTCATCTTCAGCCTACTGAAGCAACAGTTCAATCGCTTAGCAGTAGATCTGAATGACCATTTCTTCCTTGGTAACAGCAATAATCATAAAAAGCACTGCTATTTTTCACAAGTTGAAATGCCCTTTTGGGGGCCTGGAGAAATAGAACAGAGAGTAAGGCACATGCCTTGCATGCAGCTGATGGGGTTGGAATTCCCTGGCAAACACATATCATCCCCAGTACCATCAGGAGTACAAAGCCAGGAGTAAGTGCTGAGCACAACTAGGTTCCCAACAGAGCTGTGTGGTAAATAAAACAGAGTATTATCCCTTTCCATAGATAAAGGAGCGGATGCTCAAGGACATGTGCTAAAATTCACTCATCTGAAAGGGGCAGTCCCAAACCTTGAATTCTGGTACCTCCTTTTGTATTCCTTGCTGTGTATCATAAGCCCTTTTCTTAATCTCTGAGCAGAAACCAGGCTTACTGCCTGGTAATACAGCTCTTACTTTCTTTGACCTTGGTTGAACCAGAGTACTCTGTAAATACACTGAGGTTGTCTGTGAAAGGTTCATCAGCCAAGAAATAAAAATGGCACATTTAAAGCAATTAAAAATGAGGTCTGACTCTACTGTAACTTGCTGGGTAGACATCGTATTCTGGAACCTTCATACTTGACTGTAATTACCTCTAATTATCATTCCATTCTGGTGGATGCTTTCTAGTTTGATCAAAAATTGATCTTTTCCCCTCATGTCACCTGGAGGGCCCTTTTTTCTTAATTCCCTAGGATTGTCATTTAAAGTTGACTGCTATGTCTTGCCAGCAAAAACTCACAGGTTTTTGAAACAATACCCTTCTTTTTCTTATTTGGGGTTTCTGTATCATTGTTGGACTGGCATAATGTACCTTCTTGTTTTAAGAGATTTCTTAGATTTTTTTTCAATCTTCCTAATATAACATTTAAATAAATGACTCTTTGCACAGTAGTCTGTGACATACCTGTTATTTGTTAGCATGACAATCATATGGGAAAGAAAAGAACGGAGTTACAGCTACCTGATGGCTGTGAACAGTGGAATATGTAGAAATGTGCGAAGTAGCAAAGCCAGTGGTAGAAGACAAGTAGGAAGGGAAAGAAGATCAGAGGAGGGACAGAAATGATGTCAGGGGGGAACCCTTCCTTTAGACTCACTTAGCTTCAGGACTTCTCTGTTAAGATAAATGTCTTGCTCCCACCTTCTTTATGTTGTTTTAAATAAACTCAGGGTTCTAGCCCTGGCCCGCCACCCCAGCAGAGCCTTGCAACAAGCCAGATGACCCTCCACTCCATGAGGGCCTCCATTTTCCACATCCGGACTTCCCCCTCATTAGAACTCCACCCAGCATACCAGCCTATCACAGCCCGACTCATCGAGATCCACCCTGCAGCAGTCTTTTTTTTAAATCTGGCCCAGGTATGCTGATCCAGAGACTCACAGACATGGGGCAGAGCTGCTACTGTCTCTGCCTGTTTCCAGCCACTCACGAGGCACCCGGGAGGGATGGTGGGTTCTAGCCCTGGCCCGTCACCCCAGCAGAACCTCGCAACATGCCAGATGACCCCCACTCCATGAGGGCCTCCATTTTCCACATCTGGACTTCCCCCTCGTCAGAACTCCACCCAGCAGACCAGCCTATCACTGCCCAGCTCGCGGTTCATCAATAAATGATGATGATGATGCCTGGTTCATCAATAAATGCTGGATTTAGAGATGAGTATGCTACCCTCACGGCAGAGCCTGACAAGCTACCAGTGTCGTATTTGATATGCCAAATACCAGTAACAATTATAGACCTCATTCCCATGACCTGATGGAATGGTTTGAGGCACTGTATGTTCCTGTAGCAATCAGGTGCCCTTGGGCTCTACTTGCATGAGACAGGACATATGGAGATGTTACTGGTGCCCTCTCTAGCAAATCGATGATGAACGGGAAGACAGTGACACAGACAGAAATAAACTCTGAAAGTGAATTGTGTGTGAAGGAAGCATGACTTCATACATTACTCTGCTTTCCATGAAGCAAAAAAAAAATCATAGTGGAAAATATACAAGGAAAACAATTTGATTTCTCTGTTTTTCTTGCCATATGATTTTCATTATTACTCAACACTTGTACAGTCCCAGCTAAGTGTATATCTTTATTTCCTTCATTTGTGTTTCCCAACCACATTATTTAACAGCTTGCTAAATATAATGTTCTCTCATTCTGGGCCTTTAAAAAAATAGCAGATGAAGGATGAGACAGGAAGTAGTGACATAATTTCCTGGATTCACACTGCAAGTTATGGGCAGAGGCCAGGGCTGGATAAGAACTCACACCAGCTCTTTTCCCAACTCTGCACAAGGACCTGAGTTGTAAGAGAGGACCCAGCCCTCCAGGCTGAACAGTTTGTCAAAGGTTAGCAATTTGGTTTCATTGAACTGGGTGGGCTGACTATAGCTGAGTGTCAGATTGGGTTTACTCTCTAATATTCTATCATCCTGAGCTAAGAATGGCTATATGCATCTTAACAGATTTTTTTAAAAATCAAAAGAATTCATGACATACAAAAATGATATAAAATTTCTACTTTCGTGTCCATCCGTACAGTTGTCTTGGAGCTCTGCCACAGTCAATTGTTTACATATTATCTTTGGCTGCTTTCACTACAATGGAAGAGTTGAGTGATTTCAACAGGAATTTGAAAAGTCTAAAATAGTTTCTAATGTGTAAATTAAAAGACTTACAAAGTGCAAAATATTTGCTCTAGGTTCCTTCACAGAAAAAAACAACAACTTGCTGACCTCTGATATGGAAGGTTCTGAAGGATGAGGCACATGGAATAAATATTAAGCTTTTTGGCTCATGTCTAGAAGCCCATATCTCTAAGCACTGGGAGGCGGAAAAGGGTGGGGCAGTTGTTAAAGCTACAGAAAGATTTTAATTTTTTTTCAGAATGTATCCTGTAGGAATCCTGAGTATGAAAGGAATAGCTTCTTTTTGATTTTTGTTAGTTCTGAGATTCAATTATGGGAAAGCAAAGTATCACTGAGAAATTTAGTGATTTTTTTTTCTAACAGCCACATAACTATCTTCCCATGGTTATTCAAATCATCTCTTCTTTTTCATATCCAGAAGGCTTTCAAGCACACATGATTCTTTGGGGGTACAGGAGCTTTAGGCCACACCTAACAAAGCTCAGGGCTTACTCCTGACTGTGATCCATAGATCACTCCTAAAGGTGCTTGGGGACCATGTGTGATGGCCTAGTGTGGGTCAGCCATATGCAAGATGATTTCCTTAAGCCTGGACTGTCTCTCCTGCCCTCAAGCACATGTGATTCTGCAAGCTGAGGTAGCTAAAGTGAAATCCTATTTAATTTTTCTTCTAGTCTAAGTAATTTTTTAAAAATTTATTGAGGTTCTATTATTTATAATGCTGTTAATGATAATTTCTCCTTCTTAGTGCTGCCATATTTAGGGATATTTCACAGTCAGGGAATAAACATTGTTTTTACTGGTTCTGGCATAACAAATACATGTCGGACAGCTTGCCAAGTTCTGCTGTGCGGGTGGTATATTCTCAGTAGCTTGCTGGGCTCTCTGAGAGTGGTAGGTAGAATATTCTTGGTAATTTAGAGATAAATTAAATTATGTCTAAATTATCAAGGGATAATGCGACGGGGAGAGCTAGTATCAGCTCTGCCTGGTGTGTCTGAGTCTGTGGTTCAAGCATTCCTGGGCTTGAAATACTTTCCTCTGAAGGGTGGGTGTCTGTAGGGTGAGTCTCTGCTGAGAAATGGTAATTTCTCAGCAGAAGCCATTGCACTACACTGGCATAATAGGTCAAATGGAAACGTTACTAGCTCCCGCTTGAGCAAATTGACAAATAACGGGATGTCAAGTGATCAAGTGATAATTTCTCATGCAATTAATTCTGATATCACATCCATTACCAGTATCACTGTATCACTGTCTTCCTGTTCATCATCGATTTGCTCGAGCGGGCCCCAGTAACATCCCCATATGTCCTGTCTCATGCTAGTAGAGCCCAAGGCATCTGCTTGCTCCAGGAACATAAAGAGCCTCAATCCATTCCGAATGAGTCTATAATTGTTACTGGTATTTGGCATATATATCAAATACAACACGGGTAGCTTGCCAGGCTCTGCCATGAGGTAGCATACTCTTGTAGGCATCTCTAAGTCCAGCATTTATTGATGAACCCAGCGGCCGCAAGCGGTATTACCAGTATACCCCTTTTATGTTCAGAACCCCTGTATACTGGGTGAAGATGCAAGGTTTCTCTGAACCAGAGCTGACAGAACCCCCCCATTGCAACTTCTAACTGTAGCATTTTGTGTTCTTAGCATGCCTGTATGGTAGTGCTAGTAGCCCAGTGGTCACATAGTATTTCACCATCTGAGTCCTTTGAGTAGGTTGCCAGATCTTACAAGCTAAAGTACTGATTGCTCCATTAAACTTGAATTTCGGATAAACAAGTAATTTTTAGTATTTGTATGCCCTTACAGTATTAGAATCTATTTATATGAGACATCTTTAATAAGTGATAATAAAGCTGTGATTATTTTAAAAAATTAAATTAATTAGGCATCCTTGCCTCCCCATAACACCATTATTCCTCTGCCATAGAAAACAGCATCCTTAAAGCTTTTTTAAGTAGGAGTTATAATACAGTGGGTAGAGCATTTGCCTTTCATGTGGACAACCCAAATTCAATTCCCAGCATCCCAGAAAATCCCAAAAAGCACAACCAGGAGTAATTTTTTGTAATATTTTATTATACCACCATTAGATATACAATTACAAGATGTTCATGTTTGAATTTTGGTTCTACAGTGTTCCAAAAACCATCCCTCCACCCCTGCCCATCTTCCATCACCAATGTCCCCACCTCCCTCCCCCTTCCCCAGGCCTGCCTCCATGACAAGTTCTTTATCTCATTTATCTCTCTCTCTCCTTCTCACTTCCCTTTCTTACACATTGTAGATTGTAATATATTCTAGAACATGATTGGTTCCACTAGTTTGATGTACTGGGTCTGGACCACGAAAATGGTGGCCATTTTGTTCAGTCAGTCTCATCTGGGTGCTTCTGAGGCCCTACAGAGGTGATGGGCCCACTCCCAAAACCCATCTTGCCTCCTGGGAGCTTCATGGTTAGCTGAGCTAAGGGAGAGCCGGATGGCAGCTGAGTCTCTCATCTTTCTATCTCTATTTCTGTCTCTGTATTCCTCTCTCTTCTTCTATGCCTTGTGACTTGCCTTATGGTTTACGATGCAATTATCTATGTGTATATTCAGTAGCAAGTTCTAGTGTGACATTATAGTTCCTCATTCCCTATCAACCTCCCCAGTTTGTTACAACTACAATGATGTTTATGGTGTACAGATGTGAAGGATCCTGGGAAGGACCTGGTCCTAGCCTACTTTGTTATCTAAGCCTCTTGTGCGGCTGCGCACTGTCACAGCTGTGCATCTGGTCTGCCCCTTGTCCAGTTCATCTGGTTGCGGAGGCTGCGAGCCTGTAGCCATGCCCACTGGCATGGAGAAGGAGGAGCCCAAATCCCTGCTCCAATTCTGGCCAGCGTGGCTTCCCCCCACATGATTGCTTTACCCTTGGAGCTATGTTGGTCTCAGCCAGGGACTAGCCGATTCCTCAGAGACTCCATGGGCTGCTCCATGTGGGCTGGGCAGTGCAACTGTGTGTCTGGTCTGTCCCTTGTCTAGTTCATATCTATTGTTACTGTTTTGGGCATATTGAATACACCACAGGTAGCTTGCCAGGCTCTGCCATGGCTCTGGGTTCATCCCAGGGGGCCCAGTCTTTTCCTATGTCAGACCATCCACCATCCAGGGCCCACAGGGCAGAGCATTGGGGGTGTAGACAAGCCTATCTCCTGTCTGCTACATGCCAACACAGCTGGGGACCACAGCCACACCTGCAACACCTAGAGGGGCAGGTAGCTTAAGGAGTAATTTTTTGAGTGCAGAGCAAGGAGTAACACCTGAGCATCATCAGGTATGGTTCAGAAACTAAAACAGCAACAAATATTTATGTACTGAAATTTAGTGGAAACCAATATCTTAAAGGAAAAACACCATTTGTCATCAAGTGACAGATAATATCAATTGACTTTTTTTCTATTCTGAACCTATAAGAAGGCACCCAAGTTGTGTAAACATTGGGAGAGACCCACTTAGCCTTCTTGGTCAACTGAAGACTTCTAGGAGGATTTAATTCTCAAATTGGGTTTTGAAGTAAGAATAAGAGCTTACCAGTTTCAGAAAAGGAGTAGAATAGAGATTAGCTGGTGCCGTTTTTTTTTAATAATTAACAAAGAGGGAACAGAATACTTAGAAATGGCAAGACAAACTAGGTAATTGGGACACTGGTAGGTACTTGATAGTGATTCAAAACTTTATATTCCTAACTCTATCGAAGAGGCTTGTGAATTGAAGCTTCATGATTTCTTATCTCTCTCAATTCTTGGGTCATTAACATAGAATTCTCTAGAGTCAAGCACCTGCTCTTGGTAAGTGTATTTTTTCCTCAGGTTAGCTCCATGATATCATTGCCATTTCCTCGAATGTGGCAAAGAAACTCTTATCTTACAGTCAAATATTCAAATTATGGCACTTGTACTGGTGAGGGCCAAAGGTCTGTGGTATACCTAAGTCAGAAACTGGACATTTCTTCTATCTGGAAAGTGTTACTGACCATAAGAAACTCTCGATGCTCTATAGAAGTCTGCTGCTATATTACCCCTTTGGATATCAGTGCTTTCTTGTTCTTAGCCTTTCCCCCAAACAACACTAACAGGCAATATTTTCTCTGTGTACCTTTCTCTATCTTTCTCCACATTTCTGAGTGTCTTAACCTTATGTGGGCTGACTCAATGACCAACCTTACCCTCACTTTGGAAGAAAATTGATAAGGTGTCTCTATCCCTAGTCACTCTAAATCTTAATGAAAACCACAGCTTTGGGGCCAGAGAGAAAGTGCAGGGGTTAAGGCACATGCCCTATGGAGGCTGAGCCAGTACATTGAGCCCCATAGGGCTTGTGCAGTGCTGCAAAATCCCCACCCAGGTAAGCAAGAAAGCAAACAAAAGAACAAAGCCACAGCATCCAAAGGCTTCTTTTCTGTAACTACTCTCCCTGCCTCTGGTAAATCTCCCTTTCCTTGTCCCTCACTCTACCAAAGACTCCGGGTAATAATAGCTCTCTTCCGTTGCTCACCACAGGTCTGCACTTTTCCTTGCTGGTTTTCCTAAACACTATCCACACCTTGATTAATAGTTATCACTTTATTAAACTATCTTCAGTTTTTCAGTTTTAGTATGCCATTTGTTTCTTAGTGGGACTCCAATTAAAGTTTTACAAGAGTCACTTATTTGTTTATTCATGTGCACAATATTAAAGATAGGGCTGAGGTTAATTTAAAGTCATTTTCTATTTTATTTTATCATTCAATGTGAAAAATGGTAATATTTTATTATGTTAGGAAATACACTGGTTTTCTTTAGTTTTTAAAATTTTATTTTTTATTTAATTATATCACTGTGAGATATACAATTACAAAACTACTCATGATTGGGTTTCAGTCATACAGTGTTCCACCAGTGCACATTTCCCATCACCAGTGTCCCCTGATTCCCTCCCCCTCCCCAAGCCTGCCTCTATGGCAGCACTTAGCATCTTCATTTTCTCTCTCTCTCTCTCTCTCTCTCTCTCTCTCTCTCTCTCCCCTTTTATTAAACATTGTGGCTGGCAATACATACATTTAGGGGTTATGGTGTACAGATATGAAAGATCCGGGGAAGGACCTGGTCCTAGCCTACTGTTATCTAAGCCTCTTGTGTGGCTGCGCACTGTTACAGCTGTGCATCTGGTCTGCCCCTTGTCCGGTTCATCTGGTTGCAGAGGCTGCAAGCCCTTTGCCTACATTCAATGCTCAGTTCTAGGCTGGCATTATCATTTCAAACAATTATTAGCGTACTGATCCCTTCTCTGTGTTACCTAACCTCTGACTCCCACACACTTGTGGTAGATTCCAACCACTGAAAGTCCTCCTGATCCATGTTTTGCCTGGCTTGGGATATTAATACATTGGTTTTGAATGCAATTTTATTTCACCTTAATTAATATCTCTAAGGAATCTTGGGAGTTAAATGCAAAATCAAGTAAATGTTATAAGCCTGTTATTTCTTTTTGCGGTTGCAGATATATATTTTTCAAAAAAGATATACAAATGATCTAAAGGTATACAAAAGAGGTTACATCACAAATTATTAACTAAATGCAAGCCAAAACCCAAGTGAGCTGTTACATTATACCTCTTACTATAACTATTATCAATAAGACAAGGGATATCAAGTATTGATGAGGATCTAAAGAATAAGGAACTCTTTGCCTTTTTTTAGGGCTATTGGGAAAACAATATGGATATCTTCAAGAGATTAAAAATACTGTTACCATAAGACTCAGAAATCCTAGTACTGGGTATGAATCTGAAGATATAAAATAACTATTTGGAAGAGACATATTTACACTGCCATATTCATAGCAATATTATTCACAATAGCAAGGACAGAGAAAACAACTTTAGTGTTCATCAGTCGATGAACTGATAAAGATGGCGTTATATAAATACACAGTGTAATAATAGCCTGTCAGAAAAAGAAGAAAATTCTGCTATTTGTGACAAAGTGATCAAAATTGGTAAGCCATTTTGCTAAGTGAAACAGAGAAAGAAAAATACAAGAGAGCATCAATTATACATGAAATCCGAAAAATAGAAGAAAGAAAAATGCTGACCTCATATAAAAAGAAGAGAATGGTGGTTAACGGTGTCTCGGGGTTGGGGGGATGAAGAGATGTAGGTCAAAAGGTCTAAACTTTCAGTTATAAGATCAGTAAGTTCTGAGACTCTAAAGTATAGAGCAGTGACTATAGTTGATACCTTATATAGTTGAAATTTGCTGAATGTCTTAAAAGTTCTTACCACAGCAGACATAAAAACAATTAAGATAATATTTAGAACATGCTTAGCGGTTTCCTATATGTAATATTATTGAAATACCTAAGTAGTACTTGTATTGACCTTTTCTTTTTTTGCTTGGTACCACACCTATCAGGACCACTCTCAGCTTGGTGCTAGGAGGACCATGTGATGTTAATACTGGAGATCAAACCCTGGCCTCTAGCAAGATCTTATTTTCATTGTATCCGACAGTTAGCCTTGAGATCTAGCCACACCTTCTAATAGAAGTTTCTGCAATATGGGATCGATTTCTATTTGTGCTATCTAATATATAATAACTGTTGGATGCTTGAAATGTGGCTGCTGTGTCTAACATAATTTTAAATCTTATTTAATTCTAATTAAATTGAAAAGGCCACATATTACTCATGGCTACCATAAGGATAGTGCATATGTAGAGAGTAAATATAAAAAAATCACTTTCTAAGATCTTTTCTGCCATTTGGATAAGTAAACAAAAAGCTATCAATAAGATAAAATAAGAACTAAAAATGTAATCTGTTCAAATTCTAGAAGCTTAAATAATTTTCTACATACAATGTACATAAAAACTTTTTTGTAATAGATAAAGTATATAATTTTATATATAAACACATTTATATTAACTTAATTATTTTATATAAATTACTTTTAAATTAGGTTATCTGGATAACTATTTTACTTTATCTTTCTCTTTGGTATATAAGATATTAATAAGAGGACTCTACTGCCCTTACCCTTCCCAATGTCCATTGCTTATTAATATAGTACTCATTTATGCCATGCCCCAGAGGGCTTCCCAATATTTAACATGAAGTATAGGTAGACATAATCCATTAATTGGAACTGACAACTGAGAGAAGGCCTATTTCCACTCTTGGTTTTGATACACTCTTGCTGTTTTCTCTTTTGGGCCACAGCCAGTGGTGCTTGGAGCTTGCTCCATCACCATGTTCATGACATGATGTCATGGACATGGTGATGTCCAGGAATCACTCTGGACATGCTTAGGGAACCATTTGGGGTGCTGGGGCTGGGGATAGAACAAGGTTGGTCACATGCAAAGTAAGGGAAGCTCTCTACATGCTGTACTATTTCTCTACTCTAGACAATCTTTTATAGGTGTATAAAATGGGTATCCTGGAAAGAAAAACACCTTGCTATAAGAAAGTAAACATAAAATAGTCTACTTCTGGATAGATATAAAGTAGACTTATAAAATTCTAGACCTAGATAATCCCTAAAGAGATACTGTATCACTGTATCACTGTCTTCCCGTTCATCGTCGATTTGCTCGAGCGGGCACCAGTAACATCTCCATATGACCTGTTTTATGCAAGTAAAGCGCAAGGGCACCTGCTTGTTCCAGGAACATAAAGAGCCTCAAACCATTCCATCAGGTCATGGGAATGAGGTCTATAATTGTTACTGGTATTTGGCATATCAAATACAACACGGGCAGCTTGCCAGGCTCTGCCGTCATGGTAGCATACTCTAAAAAAGGGTATCTCTTTCTAAAGATATACCCTTTTTAATAATGATTTTTGCATTTATCCTTTCTGAGTATGCATAAATGTGCCATATCTGCTGTGTGGCGTCTAATGACACCTCTGTATCCAGTGTTCTTGTTTCTTCACCCTAGTCTGTCCCCTTGAAGGCTGAGTTATGAACTGATCCCTGCACTTTCTTACTGGGGTTTCCTGTTGCAACTGGCAGGAGATTTGAGTTAAGAGTGACTTTGGGTATTTGCTCCCCTGGTTTGTTCTCTCTAAGGACAGTGTGGACAATCTGAACCCTGATATTGTAGATCAGTGCTCTTGCCTTCTTTAGTGACCCTCTCCTTAATTCTCTCCCTCCTTGGAAATAACTCTTTTCCTCTGCTTCTTCAGGTTCCGGTGCAGTAAGGGATCGCTACTATTTGTAACCCCAGATGCTGTACTCTTTCTTGTTTTCTTACACACCGACTCATTCTTTGAGAGTCTTTACATTAAAAATGCCCCTGATATTATACAATTTGAGTACATCATTATTTTCTGCTGGGACTTTGATATAGCTGTGAAATAGTATCTCTGGGCATTTTTAAAGAGGTAACTGCAATAAGGATAATTTAGGCCATGGCTTTTTTTTTTAGGCCATGGCTTTTTAAGCAGCTGTTCAATTTCATTGCCTTACCAGACACCAATTCAGACCCCTCAGTAGTGAGTCATTTTATTTCTGTGGGTGGGGTTAGTTAAACTCCCCTAAGTATAAGAAAGATTGTCTTGATAACGGTGACTGAAAGCTTTTTCAAAAGTCCAAGTGCACAGCCCTAAATAAAATAAACAACTCTCCTCCTCCTCCCATAGACCTGTGCATTTAAATGCTTTGGGCAGTGAACAACTGCTCGGCCCATTCTTTCTGGGGCAGGATGTGGTCAGAGTACTACACTCAGTTAAGAAATTTCCCTTTTTTCTTTTATTTTTTTGGTCCACATCCAGCAGTGCTCAGGACTTACTCCTCGCTCTGAACTCAGAATTACTCTTGGCAGACTCAAGGGGCCCTGTGTGATGGGATTGAATCCAGGTCAGTCACATGGAAGGCAAATACCCTACCTGCTGTACTATTGCTCTGGTCTCAGAAATTTTTCTTCTGAGCCTCTTCATTCTGTTCTTTAGTGTTGAAAAAAGTCAATTCCCAAGAAACAGCTGAGAGTTATGGTATTTACAGATATAAGGAAAAATCAAGACAACATATTAATTTGCTTCTGCCCCAAAAGGTTTAACATGACTCTTGGGGTTGGAGACATAGTAGCACTCTACTGCTGGAGAGATAGTATTGTAGGTAAGCACTTATGTTGTATGTGACCAATCTAGGGTTGATCTCTGTCAACTCCTATGGCCTTCCAATACTGCCTGAAGTAATCTCTAGGCACAGAGCCGGAAGGAAGCCTGAGCACAGTAGGGTGTGGCCCCCCCAAACCCTCTCCTTTAAAAATTTGGAGTTAGGTTTTTTAAGAACGTTCAATTTCTCCTCTCCCAGATCCTTCAATGCCTTCTCAGAATTTCTGACACAATTTCAGAAATTCCTGTTATTAGTATAATATATCCTTCCCACCTTTTGTTTCTGGGTCACACCTGGTAGTGCTCTAGGGCTTACTCCTGACTGTGCTCAAGACTCATTCCTAGTGATATTCAGGAAACCATAAGAGGTGCTGGGGCATTAGACCACGTGTAGGGAAAGTTCTTTATTAGCATAACTATCTCTGTTCCCTCTTAGTATAATATCTTAAGGGTATTTATAGAGTAATTCAAATTCATTTTACTAATTTAAGGCATCTTTTTTGTGGCAAAGGAGTTTAAGCTATAAACTGGTTGATGCTCTGTAGGATAAAGTTATTAACTGATTAACCTCATATCAGATGTAGAGAGAAAGGGGAAATGGGATTTTTTAGTTAGGAAGGAGGGGAGCAAAGGTATGAGTCATATGAAACCTTTCCTATAGGAATAACAGACCAACTATAACAGCACTATGTAGTAGGTAATTGTAGCATGTATTGTGTCTAACTGTTTGATCAGCACTTGTCAAAGATGAGTTTGCCACAGTACGATGGAAACAGTTCATGTAGGGTAGTCTACTTCATATAGTTCCCTTGTCTGCATGAAGTTGACCTGGGTTCGATCTCCTGAGCCCTGTATGGTTCCCTAAGTACCACCAGGTATGGTCACTAAATGAAGTGCCTGGAGTAAGTCCTGAGCACCTCCAGGTGTGGCCCCAAACCAGAAATAGATAAATATAGTTACTCTCGTACCATATTCAAATTGTGGCTGAAATCTCCCCAAATGGGACATTGTTGAAAAATACCTAAGGATGTGTCTGGTCCTGAGGAACGAAACAGCCATGATAAAGCAAGAACAAGTGTGGATTTCACTTATCACATGGCTTTGCTGTTCATCCTGTGTGCCCTACGGGCTCGGTGAGGAGTCGAGGCAGTAGCCGATTGCGGTGAGTAAGTCTGACATTGCTGGTTAACAATGGGGCTTGTGAGCTTGGGCGTGGAGGTGGCAGAGGTGAGGTGTGTGTCACATATCACTAGGATTACAAAGGCATTTTTTTCAATGCTTCAGTTAACAATGATATATTAATTTCTAAATGGCCTAACCCCTAGATTCAGCTTTAGAAATCGCTAGTGCTGCCTTCCTGTGAACTTACCAGCACTGGACCAGTTTACACAGGAGCATATTCATAAACATTTTTACTTTTTCCTATGATTCTACCTCTAGTGCAGGTAAGATGAAGCTTGATGGGTTGGCAAAAAGATGGGTTGGGAAGCCTTTTGTGGTCTAATGGGTCTAAGAACTTGTTCTCCTAAAGAGTGGCTGACGAGAAACACACGTAAGAATGCTCGTCATCTCATTTCCTACCGTTAAACAAACTGCAACACACATTTCACTCTTTCCCTCACATTCCCCATCAGCTCATCGCAAACTGACAGAACATGTGCTGATTTGTCCATTCCTTATCACCACCTCCACCGCACTCCAGTGCCCCTCTTCCCTTTCTCATTTGGTCTGCTGTTATAGACTCCTGTTCATTCTCATTGCACTCTTCCATTTGACTACACATAGGTGTTAAAAACTCAAATCATGTCCCAGAAATCCCCTGATCAAACCCTTCAATGCCTTTCCAAGATATGTGGGAACACATCAGAATGTCCCATGCTGGCCTCAACTATCCATGTGATCTGTGGTCCGTTTCTTTGGATCTCATCTCTCTACCATCCCTCCTTCCAGCCACCCCTGTCCTACATTTTGTTCTTCAACTTCCCAAACTTATGTTTATGTTGGTCTCTGCTTGGTATCTACTCATCATAGAGCTTCTGTGGTTTTTTTTCCATTATCTCACTTATTTTACTTCTTCAGATGTTATCTTTTTCCTTCAGACTCTTTATCTGAAGTGATATCCTCCTGTTACTCCCTTTTTAATCTTATTTTATGTGTTCTTTAAGGCATCAGCTCATCAAGTTTTAAAATTTGAAAAATTTGTCAATTGCATGTAAGTTTTCTCTGCTTTTCCCTAGAAATATAAGAGACTTTCACATGTTGATTGCTTTATCCCAATGGTTAAAAGAGATCTAGAACATAAGGAGAATACAGAAATTGTCTGTCAAATAGATGGGTGGACTACCAAAAGTAGCTAGTCCACCGGCTATTAGGTCATATGGAATCTCAAGAAAGTGGTGTTTATGGAGATAAGGTAAGACTCTGTGCAAAGGAGAGTAGTGCCTGAAGTGAATTGTGTTAAAGGCTTATCCATAAGTAACAAATCTGGAGGGTTAGAGAGCACAGAGAATTATGAGCTAGTTTCAGAGTCCAAGTGGATGATGAGGGTAGATGTGTGGGTTTCTAGCACAACAAAGTTAGCATTGATATTTTTTCTCAGGTGAAAAGGTTTCTAAATGCTATGGCTCAAACAGAAGACATAAGTATGACCTGAGTAGGTAGAGACTAAGAATAATCTCATACATGGTAAACTGGTTAATTTTAGAAAGTTGAGGACATAAGCATACTTGCTAAAAAGTTTTCTATTACCCACCAATAAATTGATTATTCTGGCATCTGCAAAGAGACTCACTTTCTAAAACCAGCTCTCAGAATATAACCGCATTTCGCAGATGTTCTCTACTCTCCACTTATTCAGGAGAGATGTCATGGTGACAACAATCCTCCAGAGACGATTGACTTCTGTGGTTCACTCACTTCTCGCTTGGGGAAGTCCACTGAGCAGCATAGCCTCTGCATTGGCTGGGAATCCCCACAGAAACAGCAGTTTTTGTGGGGTTGAGCTACAAACTGCTTTCCAGATTGAGGGCATGGCATCAAGAGGAAGCAAAGTTACCTCTGATGAGAAACGAAGTCAGTGATGCTGAAATATATGAGAAATGGGAAGATTATTTGTAGCAGTTAGAAGCACATGGCGAAGCTGGAGGTGTGGGCACAATATCCTTTCTGTGTTTCTATCACCAACTCTATTGCTACAGTTATCTAGGATTGGAGTAGAAAGAAGTTAGTTGCTGAATGTTTGTTACTAAGATTATTATATCAAAGTAGGTAGGAAGAAGACATGGCTTTCAGAGGAAGTAAGGTAAAGATTCCCCCTTGACCTACTAAATAAACCACTTAGACCTTTCATGACTCAGAAACCACAGACACTGCAGTCAACAAGCATCTGTTCATTCCTGTATACAAATATTTGATTGAAAGTTTGTGTGTGACCAGTACAATAATCAACCTTGAGTTGAAGACATAATGGTAAGATCAGAGTCATTCTCTCTTCTCAAAAGCAGAAAAGCCTAATCTGCTATGGTATATTCTATAAAATAAAGGGAAGTATAATATAGTAGTGAGGAATATAAATTAAGTTTTTCATCTAACAAGCTGTGTGAAAAGTAATTTCGTTTTCTGAGTTTTACTTTCTCATCTGTATTTCAAGGAAACTATCACTTGTATCACTTGTATCACTTGTCTTCCCATTGTTCATCGATTTGCTTGAGCAGGCACCAGTAACATCTCCATATGTCCTGTCATATGCTAGTGTAGCCCAAGGGCATCTGCTTGCTCCAGGAACACGTAAAGCCTCAAACCAATCCTTCAGGTCATGGGAATGAGGTCTATACCTGTTACTGGTTTTTGGCATATCAAATATGACACGGGTAGCTTGCCAGGCTCTGCCATGCGGGAGAGTGATCATTACAGTGTATACATGTGAAAGATCCTGGGAAGGACCTGGTCCTAATTTCCATTACTGTCTAAGAATGTCATACAGCCTCTGTGCGGCCACACACCAGTGCAGCTGTGGGTCTGGAGTGTCTCTATTCCGGTTGCTGGGTGTGGTGGCTGGGAGCTTTCAGCTATACCCTCTGACATGGAGGTGGAGGAATGGGAGAAGTCCAAATCCCCACTCCAAGTCTGGCCAGCGTGGCGCCCCACCCCCACAAGTGTGAGCGAACCTTAGAAGCTATGTTGGACTCGGCCAGGGGCTGGTTGAGCCTCTTATCCTCCAGAACTCCAGATCCAACCACTCCAGACCTAACCACTCCAGACCCACAGCTGCGCTGCTCAGCCCCACGTGGAGCAGCCCACAGAGTTCTGGAGAGCAGCACACTTACTAGTATGTGTGATAACCCAGATTCAATTCCCTTTACCACAATAATAATAATCACCATCATCATGATGAGAATCTTGAGATCGCACGGGTTCCTGACTCCACTACACTCATGTAATAGCCTATGTCGGGCACTCTTTCCTTCTAGTACTTTCTATCATTCCTATTTTTCTTGACTCAAGCTAGCCCGATTAAGCCTCTATTATTTAACTCAAAAAATAGTACTTCAAAAATTTCACTGAAAGGTAATGCCTATAACAGCATTAAAATGTACCACTTAGATGTTAATAAAATTATAAATACAAAATGTAAATTCTCCATGAAGTTTATTCTAATTAGAATAATGAGGCTCTGGAAATGCCAGGAAAGATAACATATAGACATGAGAGAAGAAATAATAGCTATCAATAAGACAGAGCACATTTTTATTATTTGGCAAGTGGAAGATGGATGGAAACTGTATAACACAGCACCGACCTGCAAGCTGTTGTCTGAAAACAAGAGAACTGACTACAAAATACAAAACTGGAAAAAAATCTTGGTTATTCAATAAACTCATTTTTATTTATGGGAATTGATGACCTCTGTGTCAGGAGTATAATTTCAGGCAAGGCTGCTTCTAAAACCCTATCTAGTACTCTTAGAATGCAAAGACATTGTTAAAGAAATGTTTTCTGGGGATGGAGGAGAGTACAGTGGGTAGGCATCTGTGGCCAACTGTGGTTTGATCCTTGGCCCATCCCCATTCGGGTCAGGTAGGTATCTTGCCATCTTGGTTTGTCCTTGGCATCCGATATGTTCCCTCGAACCTGTCAGGAGTGGTCCCCTGAGTGCAGAAGTAACCCTGAACACATCAGATGTAGCCCTCTGTTGCAGGACACCTAAAAGCCTAGGCCTCTGCATCTGCCCTGGATTGCTTCCTGCAGATCACTTTGTAGATAGGGGGTAGTTTAAATGTGGCAGTTTATCTGGCCATGTATTCTATACTGGTTGGTATAAATATTCTCTCGTGCTACCACAATCATCGTGGGACTAGCTAGATCTTACCAGCATATTTGCCTGGCCACGTTGGATCTCTAAGTGATTAGACCAGAGAGAAATGCTGTTTGCCTCCAAGCAAGCAAGCATGGCTCCCTGATAACTCAAAGGCAACTAAAATATAAAACTACCGTGAAGTAGACGAGACTCTTGTGAAGGCTTGAGAAATATTTAACTGGCATTAGTATTAGTCTTTGGTACAGAGACATGCCATCTCAGAAACCCCCTTCTCTACGCTATAAAGGCAATTCCAGGCAGATCTTGGCTCAAGACATTAGGTGAGGTGCTGGGAGAAATTACCTGAGGGCATTTGACCCTTCCTGCCAAGGGAAGTTACATTTAGTTTATAGCTCCTCCCAGCTCTGCTAGGAGGATTTGAATTAGCTCTGGGTCCTTGTAAACAGCCAGAAGTCTCCCGAAGTTGCTACATTTCTATAGAACTATTTTCCTGTTTTCATCTCTAGATAGCCCAGCCCAAAGTGCGCTGGGCTGGGAAGTTTGGGCTGATTTCTAGCTATAAAATAAGCTGCAAGAAGAAAGAAGTCCTTCTTTTTCCCCCTTTTTGCCATTTCGGCTTCCCTTGGCATTTGCCTCTCTGTCCTCTCCATCTCTGTTGGGCCTCAACACGTGGTGGTAGTCATCTTGGCCTACTCGTGGCTGGGGCCTAGCTGGGAACCCAGAGTCTGGAGGTTTTCCCTGCTCTTGGATGATATATTGGAACCTGTGAAAGTAAAGCCCTTTTTAAAACTGCATTGGATTCCTGAGTTTTCATTCCTCACCGGCTTCGGAGGTAGAAGGGAACTCACTTCCTGGCACTGTTGGGGACCCTGGTGGAGTCCCCAACAGCCCCCAAACAAAGAAACAAGCAAACAAATCCCAAAATATGTTTCCCAGTAACTGAAGTATAATGAAAAAAACATCTCCATATGTCCTGCCATATGCTAGTGTAGTTCCTGCTCGCTCCAGGAACACGAAGAGCCTCAGACCATTCCTTCAGGTCATGGGAATGTGGTCTATAATCAGAAATAGAAGAACTGATTACATTATGGCTGATGCAACATGGTCAAGTACTCTTGGAATATCTACATTTCTGTCCCTCGTGGGGACCCATGGGAGCAGGAAGAGTATAGAACTGGGGTAAGCACAATTCGTAATAAAGAATATGCCATATAAAATCATGAAACCAATCCAATTCTGCCTAAGCTCCCATTGTGTCTGCTCCAGAGATTCCCTAAAGGCTTGGAGCAGCTCTTCACATAAGCTAAATGTAGCCAGGATGTGTCACCCAACAACAAATAGTTGACATTTTGACTTAAAGATTATGATGTAGCACATCTCTTTAATGGGTCACCAGTGGTATGTACTGGTGTCAATGTTAAGTACTTAACTTTAAAACATTTAAACAACTTTGTTTTTTAGACTTTTTTTGCCTGCACCCTATGGTGCTCAGGGATCACTTCTGGCAGGCTTGGGGAACCGTATGGAATGCTGGAGAACCAAGGTTGGTTGTGTGCAAAGCATACCCTACCCGCTGTACTGTTGCTCCTGCCCTCAAGCACTTTATTTTCTAAGCCACCATTTCTACCCAAAACATTATACTTATACATATTGCTTATATGACATAATTGTTACATGTGCACATATACTTCAGCTTTCTATGGGCACATATTGTTTGTGTGAAAATTTATTTTGAGGACCAAGGAGTGGCTCCAAAGGGTAGAGTGCATATCTTGCCTAATCAACTTCCTGAGTATCCTGGTGCTTCGTGCCCTTTCGTTCCCAGCATCTTCATGCTTAAGTACTAAACTGTCAGGCTTGACCTGTGGAGATGAGGATTGCTAGGAACCACCTTGAGGGCCCATGATCATTAATGGGGAGTCTCCTACCCCAAACTCTTAATGAAAGCATCAAAACATGTGCACAAAAAATATCAAATGGAGTACAGTTGAGAAACAGAGAAAAGAGGAGTGATAACAGTGATTTGACACAGGATGACTTAAAGAAAATTTGAGCCAAATGTGATAAAATGTTATTGTTAAATCTAGATGATTCACAATATTCCAGTAGTTATCAACTACAGGTCTGCCCAAAAAAAATAAAACAATAAATAAATAATTGAAATCAAAGTGTGATTAACTATTGATCTGTGGATATATGCTTAGAGGTCCTCAAGTGTAAAAGATTTAAAGATAAAAAAGATTTAAAGATAAAAGGGATTGGGGCGCTGGAGTGATAGTCCAGCGGGTAGGGCATTTGCTTTGCATGCGACTGGCCCATGTTGGCCCAGGTTCAATCCCCGGCATTCCATATGGTCCCCCAAGCAACGCCAGGAGTGATTCCTGAGTGTAGAGCCAGAAGAAACCCCTGAGCATCTCGGGTGTGGCCCAAAAAAGCAAAAAAAAAAAGGGGGATCAACACGGATGTTTATTTTCCATATGTTTGGTGCTTAAAATGAAAAAAAATGGGTGCCAGATTGATAGTACAGCAGGTAAGACACTTGTCTTGCACTCCGGCAATCCAAGTTTGATCCCTGGCACCCCGTATGGTACCTCAAGCCTGCCAGGAGTAATCCCTGAGCACTGCTGGGTATAGTCTATCAACTTTTTTAAATGAAAAAATATATAAAACTAAAGGTCCTCTCTCCTGATACTGATTAGTTCCTCATTAACTTTTCTTCAGTTCTCAAATTAGACACAGCGTGAAGTTCTATTTATTACTTTTTATACTTCATAGATTTGCAACATAGTTTTACTCTGCATTTTATTTGCTTCTTTCCCTGGAGACCAGGCTTATCTAAGGCTTATCTACAGCAGACATGTCATGCCTGGGTATTCAGTGCTTAATTTAGCAAAATTGTTAATATCAGGATGGAGGGAGTTGGGTTATAGAGCTTGCTGTGCTCCCCGGGTATATGGTTGGCCTCATCCTGTATCCCATGCAGTTTAGCACTCTTTGCAAATTCAGGTGTCAGGATAGAAGTCTTAATTTTATTATTTATTTATTTTGTTATTGACTTTGGACTCCACCCTGTGGTGCCTAGGGCTTACTCTTGGCTCTGTACTCATGACTCACTCCTGACAGGCAAGAGTGACTATATGAGGCATTGGGGATCTAACTCTGGTCAACTTCATGGAAGACAAGTACTATCTCTCTGGCTCTAGGTGTCTTAAATTTAATACGACCTACTAGTAACTATGCAAAGTGAACACCTTACCTAGGAGGCCAAGTCCACATATAAGGTTTTCCAGCCCAATCAGTTGGCACCATGCAAATAATTTAGAATTAAATAAAAATAACTTGCCTACTTGGAACACCAGACCAGGGTAAAGAACTCCAGCTTACTACTTTCTACTTCAGTTATCAGCCAGTCCCCATTTTTCTTAGTATCCTTTTAGTAAGGGGAGCTGTTCATCTGCCTTATCCAAAGCAAGAAATAATCACATAAACACTAGCTGGAAAACTCTTACAAATTTGTGGTCAGTTTTTATGACCTTGAAAAAGAAAGTGTGGTTGGTATATGATGAATTCTTAAATGGGAAGATGAATTTAGGTGTCTGCCAGAAGCTACTTGAGGGTGAATAATTCTGATTTAATTTGTTTTACCTGTTATGTTTGTCTAGAATCAATTTTTGAGAAGGTAGTCTGTAGCCAGAGAGAATAACAGTACTCAAGAAGTTAACAAAATTGATGGTACTTAGGTGTATAACACATCTTCATAGGCATTTCCTGATGTAGGATAATGACAATGTGATAACCTTAATTTTCACTAATGTCTCTGGAACAGCAGGATACAGAAGATAAAAAATAAGCTATTGAATAAAAAAATAAGGGTACTTGTGTTCTATGGCCCCAAAGTTGCAACAAATCCTTTAAGAATTTTGTTTTCAAAGTGTCTTGAAGATACTTACTACATCAATACACTGTAAAGATTCCTTTTCTCTCACTCTTTTCACTGTATACATTTTTAGTCATAAATTTAAATCAGCATGGTTTAAATTCTAGAAAGCATCAAATTCATTCACTGGTTTACTTTCCTTTCCAACCATTTATTCAAGAAACATCTGCTGAGTGACTATATGTGTTGATGCTAAGAATAGAGGGTTGAAAAATAAAGGTTTTTTTCCCTCAAAGTAGTCTGAGACTGAGAAAATTACTACAATGTTTTAACAGAAGTGAGAGAGGGAGGGAAATTGTAGAATGTCTGGCTTTGACTTAAAAGCTGGTGGAGGTATATGCTTGAATAAGGGGAGGCCTCCTGGAGAAGGCTTTTCTTGGAGAAGGCTTTATTATAGACCCAATAGAGTCTATAATACAGAAAACTCTTTCCAGGTAGAGAGGCGCCCCATAGATTATATTTAGAGCATGTGCGGCAGTGTTCTAAATAGAATCTATTGGGGGTTGACTATTTTTGTCTTGCCCACCCATGTGCTATCTTTTCCTTCTGTATAACCTTTCTGGGAGCAACCTCTCTTCTATTGGGTACAGTCAAGATGCTGTCAGTCAAGGTGTCCTGAGATCTAAAGGTAGTAAAACCAGTCTGGACACATTGGACTCTATGGCTCAGTTATTGCAAAGGACAGTGATTGTTGCAAAGCCTGTAAAAATTTGTAGTTCTTACTTCTTGGGTCCCAGATTTGTTCTGTTCCTCACCTTTTCCTATGCCTGAACTATATTTCGTCCTTCCAATAAACTCTGTTTTTTGCTTGTTATCTAGAACTAATATCTATAATTTTCAATTACAAAACCCCTAATAAATGTTAGAAGCAAATCAATAGTAGAAGCTCTCATTAGGATCTTATCATGCTGAGATCAGGATGTGTTACTGGGCCAATCTCTGGTTTCTCCCACAGAATATTTGTTACAAACTCATGCGTGGGGGCGGGGGGGGGGGGTGGGGGGATAACTATCTTGCACAAAACCCTGACGGAATCCATTAGAGACTGCTCAATATACAGAGACAATTTTCTTTCTTTTTTTTTTTTTTTTTGGTTGGGGCCACCAGCAGTGTTCAGGGTTCGCTCTGTGTTCAGAGATTGAGTTTTAGCTGGTGAAATGTAAAGCAAGTGTCTTAGTCGCGGTATTATCAAATACATTTTTTTAATTGCCAGTAATGTTGACCAAAATGAACCAAACCTATCAAATACTAGCTTGCTAACATTTGAGCTTTTTAGAAGTTAGCCACAAGCCAGGTTTATTATTGAAGCAGAAACAATGAGACACTCTGGCTTTCTCATTTGTATTGTAATTACAGTAACAACTCTGGAACAATTAGGACTCATTTACACTTCAAGACAATTAGCATTTGAATTGCCACTAAGAAAAAACCTTTTAGATTGCAGAATGATATCAGTTGGTGCCCCCAGAAATCTGGAGACTGCTGTTTACAAAGGAGGTCCCTGATCTAGGTCTAGGGGGTTATTCTCATCTTCACCAGTGTAGCGTCTCATTGGGAATATAGACTCTGATAGACCCTGGGATGTCACTAAGTTACAAGATTTATTATTATTTTCTTTATTGTTTATATTGTTATATCAGAATCTAATTGCAACATGACTTGTTTAGTTTGTAGTAAAGTACCTTCGGATTTGTGTGTCTTACTTTCACACAAATTTCTGCTATTCTATTTCTCTATTGGAATGAACTAATGGGGGATTCCTTTTGACTGGTAAAAACTGTTTGAAAGGAACAAATTAATCATAAATTCTGTAGCAACTTTAGTTGTCTCAAAATTTATCTCTTCTGGTGAGAAAAGATTAAAATCCTTTCTCCTTTTTTTGGTTTGTGTGGTACACCCAGCAGTGCTCAGGGCTTTCTCTTGGATCTGCACTCTAAGACCACTCCTGGCAGGTTTGGGGAAAAATATGAGGTACCAGCATCAAATCTGGTCAGCCATGTGCAAGGCGAGTTCCTTACCCGCTCTACTATCTCTCTGGCTCTTGGCTCAAATACTTTTTAAAGTGTTTCTGGTATCAGTCACAACTTTAGTCAGTGACAGAAATCTAAGAATGAAACTGGCTTATGTACAATGGAAAGTTGGTCTCTGGTCATTGAAAACTCAGAATTGTTAGCCATAAAAATAATGAAAATTTGCCATTGCAGCAAGATGAAAGGTCCTCATGGGTGCTGACTTTAGTGCTGGCTTACTTAGCAAAACAAAGTAAGTCAGAAAAAAAGACAACTATTAGACTATTCCACCCATTAGTGCTATATAAAGGTATAAATTGATAGACAAAACATTCGGCACTGGCTTTTCCTTTAGCAGATTCATAAGGAAATGTCCTTTTGTTCTTTTTCAATAAGATGTAGAAACATTTATTAAATAAAGTTAAGTGTAAATTAAGCTTCTTGTTTAATATTTTACTTATTCATAGTCTAGAATAATTTTGCCATCTCCATATGTCCTGTCTCATGCAAGTAGAGCCCAAGGGCACCTGCTTGCTCCAGGAACATAAAGAGCCTCAAACCATTCCATCAAGTCATGGGGATGAGGTCTATAAATGTTACTGGTATTTGGCATATCAAATACGACACGGGTAGCTTGTCAGGTTCTGCCATGCGGGTAGTCATCTCAAAATCCAGCATTTATTGATGAACTGTGTGGCGGTAAGTGGCTGCGCGAGCCAGGCTGTGATAGGCTGGTTTGCTGGGTGGAGTTCTGAGGAGGGGGAAGTCCAATGTGGAAAACGGAGGCCCTCATGGAGTGAGGGGTTGTATGGCTTGTTTCGAGGCTCTGCTGGGGTGGCAGGCCAGGGCTAGAACCTGTCATCCCTCCTGGAGCCTCGTGAGCAACTGGGCACAGGGAGAGCCAGTAGCAGCTCTGCCCCATGTCTGTGAGTCTTTATATCTATTTATCTTAGATATTAGCCACTTTTCTGATGTAGGGTGTGCAAATTTTTCTCCCATTCAGTAGAGTCGCTTTTTAATTTAGCCCATGTTTATTTTGTTATGCAAAACCCTTTTTAGTTTGATATAGTTCTATGTTTAAGTTTTGTTTTTGCCAAAGAATTCAATTCACTGAAGACATCTCTTAGTACAAATCTTGAAGAGCTGCATCTGTGTTTCCCTCAGCGTATTTTCTGGTGTCTGGTTGATGCAGGTGAGGCAGAAGCAGTGTCAGCAGGTCTCTGTTCCATTGCGATTCCAGGTTCTTCAATATATTTTCAAGAATGAAAATATTGAATAAAAAGGTGCTCAGACTCAGAATTAGAAAGTAGAAAAGTTTATTGGAAAGTAGAGGAGAAAGGAAAGGAACTCCCCTTGATGGGAGGAACTTAGTATAGGACTAAGTTAAAGTAAGTGATTTCGTGGAGGCTCTTTTAAAGGCCTCCTGCATTGATATCAACCAAATATTACAGAGTATGCCAGAAATCTTCAGGGTGGTCTTGCTGTTTTGGGTCTTTCTGGCTATCCACCTCAGGTATTGTTTGTTTTCTTAGGTCTTGTGACTCCTGGTTCCAAAGAGAATTGTATAAGCCAGGAATGTTAAAGATAGGGCCTTAGGATAAGGTGGGATAGGTCAATG
>JAJIBD010007299.1:0-45000 GCA_021461705.1 Cryptotis parvus | reverse complement strand
ATTGTTTTAATTTCTTTCTCTTATCTGATGGCTGTACTGAGGACTTCCAAAACTTTGTTGAATAATTTGTGGAGAAAGCAAGCATGCTTGCCTTATAAATGGCCTCAGAGAGAGAACATCCAGTTTTTTGTCACTGAGAATTATGCTACTCTGTTCATTGTATATAACCATATTATCTGGTAGTACATTTCTTGTATTGTTGAGAGTTTTCAATTATGAATAGATATTGAGTTTTGTCAAGAACTTTCTCTGCATTCATTGATATGACCATAACATTTTGTTTATAAGTGCATTGAATTAATTGGTTTGTGCATATTGAACCTCACCTGTATCCTTGGAATGAATTGCACTTGATCATGGTTTATGATACCTTTTTATACATTTTTTAATTTAATTTACTAAAATTTTGTTGAGGATCTATTGCATTAATGTACATCATGGATAAAAGCCTATATTTTTAAAGAAACATCTTTGCTTTTGTTTTGGGGATAATGTTGGCCTTACAGAAGCTATTTGGAAGGACTCCATTTCTTCAATATTTTGGAAAATCTTTTTTTTCTCCTCCCCCTGTTTTGGAAGATCTTGAGCATAGGTAATATATTTTGTTTGCATGTCTGGTGAAATCATCAATGGACCCTATAGACCTCAGCTTTATTCCTGGGAATCTTTTTGATTACTCTTTCAATTTTTCCACTTTTAACCAATCTGTTTAAGTTTTTTAATTCTCCTTTATTCATTCTTGGGAGCTGTATGATATTTACAATACACCTACTTCTACTTTATTCAGTATAAAGTTGATAAAAGATTATAATTTCTGGGGCTTGAGTGACAGTCAGTGGTTAGGTTGTTTGCATTGCATGCAGCTGACCCACATTCAATACCCAGCAACCTATATCATCCCCTGAGTGCTGCCAATAGGATTTTTTGAGTTCAACCGCAAGTAACCCCTGGGTATTGCTACTGTATTTCAAAACCACCAAAAATGATGATCATAACTTCTCTTAATATTTTTCATTTCTGAGGCATGTTCCTTGACTTCTCTCCTTTAATCTATAATCTGATATATTTATTTTCTTCTTAAGTAGTATTTCACTGTGTATATGTACCATAACATCTTTAGTCAGTCATCTATTCTTGAGAACATGGGTTGTTTCTGGATTTTGGCTACTGTGAATAATGTTTCAATGGGCAACACTGTCCATTGTAGATATCTTTTCTGGATTCTGTTTTTGGGCCTTTGGGGGTATATTCCCAAGAGTGGAATTGTTGGGTCTTATGGAAGCTCGAACCACTGCTTGCTTGCTTGCTTTTCTCTTGCTTGCGCCCTTCCTTCCTTCCTTTCCTTCCTTCCTTCCTTCCTTCTTCCTTCCTTCCTTCCTTCCTTCCTTCCTTCCTTCCTTCCTTCCTTCCTTCCTTCCTTCCTTCCTTCCTTCCTTCCTTCCTTCCTTCCTTCCTTCCTTCCTTCCTTCCTTCCTTCCTTCCTTCCTTCCTTCCTTCCTTCCTTCCTTCCTTCCTTCCTTCCTTCCTTCCTTCCTTCCTTCCTTCTTCTCTTTCCTTCCTTCCTTTCCTCCCCTCCCTCCCTCCCTCCCTCCCTCCCTCCCTCCCTCCTTTCTTTCTTTCTTTCTTTCTTTCTTTCTTTCTTTTCTTTCTTTCTTTCTTTCTTTTTTTCTTTCTTTCTTTCTTTCTTTCTTTCTTTCTTTCTTTCTTTCTTTTTTTTTTGTTCTGTCTGTGTTGTGCTGTCTGTTCTTTCTTCTTCTTTCTTTCTTTCTTTCTTTCTTTCTTCTTTCTTTCTTTCTCTTTCTTTTCTTTCTTTCTTTCTTTCTTCTTTCTCTGCTTGGGTCCCAGTGTGCTCAGGGGTTACTCTTTCGGATTACTCTGGTGGTGATCGGAGACCTTAGGATCGGGGATTGAACAGGTGGCTGCAAGCAAACTTCTCCTGGCTAGCCAGCCTCACTGCTTTTTTATCTTACTTTCGCCCTCAAGGGTTGTGGTTTAAAAGATATTTGATGAGTTCTATTTACGTTACTTTATTTGTAGACACTAATTGTGCTGAAGCAAGGGTCCTATGGGTATGTTTTATGTTCACTGAAGAAGAATGTGTATTTGGTTTTGTGGAAGGAGTGTTTTGTAATATCTATTAATCCATGTTCTTTCATTTTCTCTTACAGCCTAATGACTTTATGTCTCGTTGATCCATCTAGGATGAAGTGGGGGAAAGTCATATTTTTTGTTTGTTCATTGTTGGGGGTCACACCCATGGTGCTCAAGGTTTACTCCTGGCTTTGCACTCAAGTGGCACTTCTGGCACAGCTCTGGGGACCATATCGGGTGCCAGATATTGAACTGAGGTCTGCTACATGTAAGGTAAGTGTCCTACATGTTTTACTATCTCTGCAGCACTAATACTCTTAATCTCATATTTCCTTAGCCAGTATGTAACATCTATCTCTAGCTCTTATTACTTGTTTTTCAGTTTGAATGGTATTTGACCTAATATAGCACCCTTACTTTTTAAATCTACTGTGACTGTTGACTTTCAAACCTTTCATTCTCATCTTTTGTTGAGCATGAGAGTTTAAGTGTGACTCTTAAAATCAGCAGAGAGTTGAATTGTGTTTCCTGATATATTCAGTCTCTCCACCTTTACATTGGAGCATTTATTTCATTGACATATAGGGAAATTTTTGACATGAAATTTCAAAAATTTGATGTGAAATTTTCTGCCATTTTTCTGTAAGAATTTGTTTTTTGACATGTTATTTAATTTTTGTAGCATTTAGCATTTCCTGTGGAGCTTGTTTAATGGCACTGGATGCTCTCAGCTAGTCAGTGTTTCTGGCCAGTTTTGGTGTAGATTAATCCAAGTTTTGGTGAAATTTAGTTTTTAATCTCTGTAGGAGGTAAACCCGGAGTTTTCTCATTTAACTGTCTTTTCTACCACCCCTTCCATCTAAGGATATTAAAACAGGCCCCTTAAAATAATTGAAAAGTCTCCCACTAAACTATGCCAGTCTCATATCTGTGAGGTGTCTAATTTTCATAGTGACCTATGGGGAAATAAATGGTCACCTCTTTTACAACCCAGTTGAAGAAACAGCCGGCTGTCGGGAACGCCACCGGGGTCCCCGACAGTGTCAGGGCTGAGGTTCTCTTCTACCTCCAAGGACGCCGGGAGAACAGATGAAAACTCACGAGTCCGGTGCAGTTCCAAAAAAGGCTTTTAATAGTACAAAAGCTCTTCCACAGCACTCCAATATAATGAACAAATTTTAGCTCTGGTCTGAACTTAGACCATACAGAAGAGCCTAAGTCTCCCACCAAAGAGAGAGGATCTCACCTGAGCTGAGTCCTACCCAGAAGAAGGAGCAAAGGGCCAAAGAGCAAAAGGCCAAAAGCCAAAAGCCGCAGGCTGAGGAGCCAAAAGCCAAAAGCTAAAAGGCCCAAAAAGGTAAAGTGTGAAGGGGCCTCAAGTCATCCCCTTATATACACCAAAGTAATCTGATTTGTGACAGGGAGAGTCATGTCAACAAAGAATTCTAAACAGAGTGTAGTGCCACACCCTATTGCAGATATAAACAAAGGTTACACCAAGGACTAATCCCAAGATTATCTCTTATGTAAAACACTGGAGAGAGAGAGGGGGCTGATATAAAGTAATATGTCTTAACTTCATGAGCTTCATGTAATCTAGATGGTACCCACAAGGTCCTTCTTAATATCTGCACCAGGGTGATTCTGAGTATCTTGTTCTTGAGTACTGAAAGGGTCACACTAGCCTGTTTAGAGCAAACTAGTGTGATTCTTCCTGTAGTCTTCCAATGGTCTCAGCGTAGCCAGGGTGGTAGTCTCCTGGTAAATTCTAACTGTCCCACGCTGGGTGCAGTGGGTATAAAGAGGAGCTGTGCCCAATCTAGAAAACAGAGAAGTCTTAGTAGATGTATAAGTCAGAAGTTATTCAATCAAGGTGACTTCTGTAACTGCCACACCCTCTAGCAGTGTTTACATAGAAGAGAGGTCTCATTAGAATGAACCTTGGCTTAAGTAGATTAAGCTGGGAGTGAGCAAAACAACAAAACTCCCAGAATAGCCAAACCTGTCCTCCAACAGCCGGCCATAGAGGTTGAGTAGATTTCTGGGCCCAGGTAGTATCCAAATCCCTCTGTTTTACATTAAAATTCCAGGCACTGGCTAACATGGTCTGCCCTCTCTTCTAATTTCTGTGAGTATAAACCTGACTGATAAAATCCATCATCCTTCCATGAGACAGCAACAAGGATGAGAAAATCTCCCTCTGAGGTACTAAGAGGTATTTAAAAATCTCTTGTAGTAGAAAAGGGAGGATGCTAATTAGATATTTCTAGAGCATGAACAAGATTTGGGTGATGTGGAACAAAGGGAAAACTGTTTTGTAGCCTACTTGAGGATGTTTCAAATAGAGGGTAGTACAATTTCCTAACCATCTTATTAGATTCAGTTCATGTACTGAGTTGTGCACAAACAGCATTCATGCCCAGGAGATTGGAGGTCTGCATTAGCAGACACCACATGCTTCTCCCCTGCTTAACAGTGACTCCCAAGCACTAATGAAATGATGCATCAGAAAGCTGCCCTGACTCACTCCTGGAGTCTGTCCACAGCAGCCTCTGCCACCCCCGCTCCACACAGAGCATACTTACTAAGATCATCAAAGAACCTCTTACTCCTAAACCCACACAAATTCTTTATGCATTTTCTGGTTTCCATGGTGCTTGATCTGATGGGCATTTCTTGAAGCTTGGTCAGTATCGTCTCCAATGAGCAGTGCATTACTCTTGTCCTCTTCTAGGACATTTAAAAGATATTTTCCCCAACTGGTAGGAGCTCCAAGTGTTCCATCTGGAATCTAGGCTTGTGATAATAAAAATTAGGGCACTGAGCAGATCCTCTTGTCCCTAATACGCAACCAGGAAAACCACATGATAGATGTTACCTTCTTTTCTAGTGACCAACACCTCATGGCATTACACTGCCAATTCTGTAAAACACAATAGATTAAGACTGTGACATTAATATTTACTTCATTCAGATCTTGCTGCATCCCTTTAGTTTTTATTTTCTGAAACTCTCCTTTATTGAACATTATTTTTTTTTCCCTTTCAGGGATAGACAGCCATAGTTTGGAACTGGCATATCTGCTGGAAAAATATATTGTACTGCATGCAGAAATGAGAGAGATGCTAGTGAAGAAAATAATATGATATTTAATGAAGAAATTCATTGACTTGTCATGAGCATTGCTTAATTCTGTTGTAAAGATTCTGATAGTTTATTGTGCTGGCATATATTACATGTTTTGTCTCATATTTAGTCTCTCTCGGGTGGATCTTTTTATTTTGAAAATTTTCTTATTTGAACCAAATTCTGGCAATGCTTAGGGGCCTGATTTGTTCTAAGTAATGCATAGTGGTCACCAGGACCTTTCTTGTCTGTGCACAGTGGCCGTTACAGTGCACTGACAAGAAGTGCTACTGACAAGAAGTGCTACTTTAGCAATGCTCAAGTAGCTATATGGTGTTGAGGATGGAGCTCAGGGCCTCACATATGCATATTATACGCAATAACTTTTGAGCCACTTCCCCAACTACTCAAACCATTCCTTCAGGTCATGGGAATGAGGTCTATAATTGTTACTAGTTTCTGGCATATCGAATATGACACGGGTAGCTTGCCAGGCTCTGCCGTGTGGGTGGGATACTCTTATTGTAGCCTCTCACCTTATGCATTTATTGATGTGGCTTTGCAGCCACGCAAGATGGGAAAAGATCGGTTTTTCTGCTGGGTGGAGCTCTGACGAGCTGTGGAATCTGGATGTTGAAAATGGCGGCCCTCTGTTGCGGGGGTTCCTCTGACTTCTTGTGAGGCTCTGCTGGGATGGCAGGCCAGGACTAGTATGTATATGTATATATATATATATATATATATATATGCACATGTACTTGTACATGTACACATACACGTACACATACATATACATGTATATATGTATATATGCATATATATACATATATATGAAAGAGTTGGAGGAAAATCCCTGGCATTATGTTTAACAAAACAGAAAATACTAATCCTTTGTGGATTAGGTGAGGCCGGTGTATTTCATAAACTAAGTAACTGTATCACTGTATCACTGTCTTCTGTTCATCATCGTTGCCGGCGGGTACCGTAACATCCCATATGTCCTGTCTCATCAGTAGAGCCAAGGGCACCTGCTTGCTCAGGAACATAAGAGCCTCAAACCATTCCATCAGGTCATGGGATGAGGTCTATAACTGTTACTGTATTGGTACAATCGACCGGTCGCCAGGGCCGTGGGTACCTGTAGTATCTCAAAATCAGATTTATTGTAGCCAGGCTTAGCGGTGTGTTTTAATTGTTTGGGTCACCAGTGCTGCTAGGGTTACCTAAATAACAGGAAAAGAAATTGGTAGTTTCTGAGATCAGAGAAGTGGAGGGACAAGATTGTCGAGAATAAAATCTTTTACTTGGAATCAAATAGATTCATTTACTTAGCCACATCTAGTGATGCTCAATGGTTACTTCTGGCTCTGTGCTCAGGAAGTACTCTGGCTGTGCTCAGGGGACCATACAGGATGTGGGGATTGATCCCATTATGATTATTTCCAAAGCAAATGCCCAATACACTGCACTATCTCTCCAGCCACAGTATGTTGCAGGACTCCTAAGGGCCGTACTCTCTGGATGCCTCCGAAATCACTAGATAAGGGGAGTCTAAATTGGAGTTTATCCGACCATGTATGCTGTACTAGCTGGTATAAATATTCTCCCCATGCTATCACAATCATCGTGGGAAGCTAATCAACATAGCTGGCACTAGACACCATAGAAGAGAGAGCTGTTTGTCAAACAAAAGCGCCTGATAAAAATAAAACAAATAAGAGACTTGTGAAGGCTTGGAGAAAAAACTGGTTTCGAGTGAACTAGAAAGGGGGGGAGGTGGGAGGAAGGTCTGTGGGTATACGGTTTTGGGTATGTGGTGTGTTTTTTTGGTTGATATGTTTTTAGTGAATTGAGTGTTGAGGACTTAGGGTGCATTTGTGTGCTGTGGGTAGTTTTGGTGGTGTATTGGATATAGATCTTATACATATTAGCCTGGCGTGGATAATTAGACGAGAGAAAGTGTTGTCCAAGAAATATAAAAAAACATAAAACTATAGAAGAGACTTGGAGGGCTGGAATATTAACCTATATATTGGTAGAGACAGCCAGAGAAACCCTAAAAAGCATCCCAGCAGATTTTGGCCAAAACATTAGCATAGTAAGGCCTAGGTGAGGTCAGGGAGGGATTACTAAGGGCATTGACCCTCCCTGCTTCCATAACAGTGGGAGGAAGGTTGATTACAGGAATAACCTGGTGCCCCTTGTGATCTCCTGCGCTCATTCCTGAAGCCGTTCTTTTACAAACCTTTACGTGGTGGTCGCCATCTTGCTACGTGGCTGGGGTTCACTGATCTAAGCACGGCTTTCCTGGATTGCCTGACTGATAGTGAAGCCTTTAAAACTCCGTCTGGTTCACGCGCGGCCGGGGTAGAGGGAACCGCCCGGGGGACCCCGAAATTGAGTTCAAGCATTAATGTATTACAATTTTTAGTAATTTTAACTTTGTCCACCTATTTTATTTTATTTATTTTTTAAATTTTTATTATCCACAGTGAAACAACAATTACAAAGGTGATCATAATTGTCTGGTAATACAGTATACCAGCACCATCCTCCACCAGTGCCCCATTCCACCACCAAGTCCCCACCCCCTGCTGCCCACCCCATGCGCCTAATAGCAGGTACCCCAGTTTCCTTTTTTTTTGTTTCTCTGTCTTGATCTCTGCCTCTTATTTTACAATTGTGTCCACCTATTTTAATGTGGTTGGTATTTTTGGTGCGGTGGGTGGGAGCACACCCAATGGTGGCAAGAGCTGGCTCTGTGATCACTTCTTTTAGACTTGGGGAACCCTATGGGATACTGGGGATTGAATCTGGGTAGACTGAATGCTAGGCAAATTCTATTTACAGTAGTATTGCCCTGGCCCACCACCCCAGCAGAGCCTCACAACAAGCCAGACGACCATTTTCCACATCTAGGACTTCCCTCTCATCACAACTCCACCCAGCAGACCAGACTATCAGAGCCCTGATCATCGACACCCACCCTGCAGCAGTTTTTTTTTCAATCTGTCCCAGGTATGCTGAACCAGAGACTCTCAGACATGGGGCAGAGCTGCTACTTGCTCTCCCTGTGCCCAGCCGCTCATGAGGCACCCGAGTGGCATGGCGGGTTCTAGCCCTGGCCCACCACCCCAGCAGAGCTTCACAACAAGCCAGAGGACCATTTTCCACATCCGGACCTCCTGCTCATCACAACTCCACCCAGCAGACCAGACTATCACAGCCCGGTTCACCACGGCCGCTAGGGCCGCGTGGTTCATCAATGAATGCTTTATTTCGAGGTGACTACAAGAGTATGCCACCGCACCGGCAAGCCTGACAAGCTGCTCGTGTCATATTTGATATGCCAAATACCAGTAACATTTATATTAGGTCATTTCCATGACCTAATATAATGGTTTGAGGCTCTTTATGTTCCTGGAGCAAGCGGATGCCTTTGGGTTCTACTAGCATGAGACAGGACGTATGGAGATATTACTGGTGCCCGCTCTAGCAAAAAGATGATGAACGGGAAGATAGTGATAGTAGTATTGCTCTGGCCCCGGTTAAACAGTTTCTGTTTTGCATTTAATTAATCTATTCTCAGAAGAAGTCTATGAATGTCAATAGTCATCTGGAGAAACTCACAATGTAAAGAGGTACAACATTCCTGATGAAAGATCTTTAAATCATTTAAAAAGAGCCAAGCATAGTGGCTAAAAGACCAATTAGAAAGCCAGCACAATGATTCATTGATGATGATGATGTTGGTGGTATATTGAATCAAGGTAATAGCAGTAGAGGTAGTAGGAAAGGTCAAATTCTAGTGAAACTTTATTTTATTTTTTCCCCTTTCCTTAATTTTTATTATACCACTGTGAAATGTACAATTACAAGGATGTTCATAATTGGGTCTCTGTCATACAGTGTTCCAGCACCCATTTCTTCACCAGTACCCCATTCTCACCACCAATGTCCAAACATTCCCCTCCCACCCAACCCCAGTCTGCCCCTATAGTAGGCACCTTTTCTTTCTTTTTCTCTCTCTCTCTGCCTTTGTCTCTGTATTTCTTTACTCTTCTCACACTTTGTGGTTTGCTCTACAGATATTAATGGTTTATGGTGTCTCTATGTGTATATTCAGTAGTGAGTTCTAGTATGACATTATAATTCCACATTCCCCATCAACCTTCCCAGTTTGTTGCAACTAGAATGAACATTACAGTGTATAAATGTGAAAGATCCTGGGAAGGACCTGCTCCTAACTTTCATTATTGTCTAAGTCTGACCGCAGCTGCAGAGCGGGTCTAGAGTGTCTCTCTTGTGGTATTGCTGGCTGTGGAGGCTGGAAGCTCACAGCCACGTCTGCCAACATGGAGGTGGAGGAATGGGAGGAGGAGCCCAAATCCCCGTTCCACATCTGGCCAGTGTACTCCTCCCCTACCCCTGCACCTGTGTTTAAACCCTAGGAGCTATGTTGGACTCAGCCAGGGGCTGAAACATTTACTGCCCTCTGAAACTCCATAGGCCGCTCCATGTGGGGCTGAGTGACACAGCTGTGGGCCTAGAGTGTCAAATTATAGAGAATCTTTAAAGGTATTTGCAGACAGTATCTGTTTGTAGATTGTATATTAGCTGATAGGGAAAAGGTATCAAGGATGGCTATGATATTTTTGGCCTGAAAAACTATAGTATGAAATTTCTTTCCCTTTGAAGTAGGAGAGTTCAGATTCCATTTCTGTATATCTCATATTTAAATGACTATGGCACATCCAAATTGATATTGGCGTCTGGACATGTAAATCTGGAAGTCTGGAGAATAGTCTAGGCTAAAGGCAAAGTTTGGAATCAACTCTATTTAGTGAGAAAGGCTATTTTTACTGAGAGAGTAGTAATCTGTAAAGTGGTAAATATGGAGAAAAGCTGAGTTTTAGTGGTTGTTTTAGTGGTTGAGGCAGCTTAAGAGCTAGGAAGTTTGAAGAAGAAAAGGTAGCAGCCAAAGAGAAACTCCATTATTATTTACAATCATAATTTAGAAGCAAATTGCTATTACTTGATGGAAGAAAGTGTTTCAAGGAGGGACAGTGCATGCTGCCAATAGGTCAAGGACAGCAAAACCTGAGATTTGATCATGTGCCAAGTAACTTAGAAGTTTTAGTCAAATGGGACAAAAACCAGTGGGTAGGCTTAAGGATGAAGAGAGAACTGGCAGTAATAGGAATGGGAAACAACTTTTTAGAAATTTCCCTTAAAGGAATTTAAATTTTGCCCAACTATTTTAATGTAAAGTTGGTATCAAGTCTTGGGGGCACCCAGTTGTGTTCAGAGCTTATTCCTGGCTCTGATTACTCCTGACAGAAGTGAGGGACCCTATGGGGTGCTGGGGATTTAACCTGGGTCATTTTTATCACTTCAGAAATTTTATTACTTCCCAGTAATTACATTGCTATGTGGACCCCACCCTGTCTACCTGTCTGCCTCAACATCTTGTCTTAGGGTAGAGAAAAGTGGATGGCAACTTGTGGAAGTAAAGAGGGGTTGATTCAAATAGGACCTAAAGAATTCCCCCACCGTAACAGGTAGGAAGGCAGAGCACTGCGAATATAAGGGCTTGGGAAACATATAGTACTTCTCTTTTGGTTGCCAATATTTCTTAAGGAAATAAGAAAGTCACTAATTAAGTGGAAAATAGATAAGGGAAGAGGTAGTAGACTTGAGAAAGGAGAAAGAAGTGTTCATTATTCCTTTAGCATGCGTGAATAGCAAAAGTGCAGTAGAACTGTTAGGCAGCATTCTGGATTAGTTGTCAAGCATTTAAAATACCTCCTTTCATAATCCTGAATTTTTTTCACAGTTACATTCATCTCGTTAAGTAAAACTTCTGGGTACAATTCTTTGAATAGAGAGAGCTAATACAAATTGGGTTTGTCAGTTGATTAAGATAACTGGAGGACAAAGGAAAAGACTGAGAGATGATTCAAGAGGGTAATTGATTAACTCTGAACATTGTGTAAAGATGGAAACTAAAAGGTGTTGTTGACAGTGAAAGATGGGAAAATGAAAATATTGTAAGCCAAGACAGAGTATAACGTTTTTCAAAGTCAGGGAACTAGAAGGAGAAAGTTTGAAAGATAGGAAGTGGGAAAGAGAAAATAGGATGATTAGAATAGATATCCAGGCTATTGATAAAAGAATAGGTTAATGAATGATCTTGGTGTCCAGAGAAATAGTACAGAAGGCAAGGCATTTGCCTGGCATATAGCCACAAGGCCTCATGGTTTGATCCCTGGTACCACTTATGGTCCCCTGAGATCCCCAGGGGTCAGCCCTGAGTGAAAAATGCGGGATAACCTTGGAAAATCACTATGTATGGGCTACGCTGGTTCCTATTTTTAAAAAAGGAATTGAATTTGAGTGTATAATAAGATCATTAGGGGTGGCCGGGAATGAAGAGAAATACCTTTGGTAAAGTCATTTACTTAGTTACTGAAATCACTAAAAATTCAGTCTGAAGAAATGCTGACAATGAGAATAATTAAATGTGGAGATTCCGTAGATAGGAATGGTATGACCATGGATCTTTGTATATTTTCAATTAGTAGAAAATAGGAGGCCTGAATGAATAAGATTTAAAACTGGGACTTGAGGGATGGGAGCGATAATACAGCAGGTAGGGTCTTGCATGCAACTCTCCTGAATTTGATTCTTAGCACATCATATGGTTTCCCCAAGTTCCACCAGAAGTGATCCCTGAGCACAGTGCACCACTGGATATAGCCCTCACACCAAAACTAAAAAAATTAAAATACCACCTTTCCCAGCCAAAATCTAAAGATGCCTGGGGCTTGTAAAGGAGATTTGTCTTCAAAGGTTAAGGTGGTGTGATGATCTCTTATACACAATCTCTCCTAGATGCTTATCTTTAGTAGGTTGATGCAGCAAATATGTAAATACTTTTGCATTGTTTTGTTTTTAGGTAGATTTTCATATTTCTTTCTTAATTTTGGAGGTTTAGTTTTTATTTTCATTAGTCACTAGAGTACCAACCATTGTGAGTGATGGTAGAGGTTGATCAGTTCTATGCATAACTCCTTTATGCCAGTCACTTTACAGTTAATGGCAGTTATGCAATGCCATTCTGCTCAGTGAAATACAAGCAGAAATAATTGATGTTTCTGAGAAAGTTTTTACTTTCCTGATAAAAAGAGACACATCGAATACTCTTTTCACTTTGCCCTTCCTATTTTTCTTTTCCTTTCTACAAAGCAGGCAGGCAGCCTCAGGATGCAACAATCATCTATGAGGACAAGTCCCAAGGCACACGGTGTACTTCACAACTGGGCTAGTGGCATTTAAGTATTGTAAGACTCTGGGTCCCAGATGGCACTTGAACCCTGTCTCAGCCTTCATACCTCTGGAATTCTTGTCCCATGGGGAAAATAAATCCCTCTCCTTGAAGCCAGCCGATGTATTTGATTTTCTCATATTTGCAAAGTGTTGATTCTCTAACTCATAAAACCACATTCCTGTGAAGATGGAAATGCTAACATAATCAGTTTAAAACATAACAAAGCTGAATTTCAGAGCTGGGGTAGTGCTCAACATTCTGGCATGCATGGAATCATTTTGGTTCTCAGCACTCTATGGTGGACTGGGAGTAAGCCCTGACACCTCTGTGTGTAGGCTCCAAACAAAAAGGAAAACAGTGAAAGAACTTCATAGATGTTTTGTAGATTTATTTTGCTGTATTCTTCTTCTAAACACATTTGCTTGACTACCTTTTGTACAAGTTACTGCCCTATTTATCACTCTGGAGTACGTTTCTGACATGAGGAACCTACTCAGTCTCTCTGCCCTTTCACCTTCCACTCCCATAGCAGCTGCTAGAGTTCACATCTAGAGCAATGGTATAGAAACTGTCATCACTCAGATCACTGATGACTCTACCGCATCCTTGTTAATCTTTATCCCCACTGAAACCCTGAGTAAGGATGGCTCAGCTCAATTTCGTCATGGACTCTTTTTCAGGAATTCTTAAATTCTGGATTATTTCCCTGATTCTTTTCATTGTTCCTTATCATCTGCCTAGCTTACACTGTTTCTTTTCCAATATGGTTCCTTTTTCACTCTCTTTCCCATACCCATCCCCATCTTCTTTCCTTTCATTTTCTCTGTTTTCCAGGATGATTTTATATATTACTTCATATCTTCAGGTTCTTAAAGGCATTTTTATTTTTATTATTTTTTCTTTTTAAAAATTATTATATCACCATAACATAGACAATTACAAAAGCTGTTGATGTTTGGGTTTCAGTCATGCAGTGTTCCAATACCCACCTTTCCACCATTGCACATTTCCCACCACCAATGTCCCCAGTTTCCCTTCCCTCCCCTCCACACTACCTGCCTCTATGGAAGACACTTTTCTTCTCTTTTTTTCCTTCTCTCTTCTTTTGTGCATTGTGGTTTGCAGTACATACATTGAGGGATTATCTTGTATATACCTTTACCTACTTTCAATACTCAGTTCTACTCTAGCATTACCATTTTCAACTATTGTTGGCAAACTGGTTCCTTCTCTATCTTAACCTATGTTCCCCACACACTTGTGGTAGATTCTAACCATTGACAAGTTTTCCTGATCCCTGGTTTGCCTGGCCTGGGATATTAGTCTCATAACTTTTTTTTTTATATCCCACAAACAAATGCAGTCATTCTACACCTGTCCTTTTCCTTCTGATTAATTTCACTCAGCATGTTACTCTCCATGTCCATTCATTTATAGGCATATTAATGACTTAATTTTTCCTAAAAGCTGCATAGTATTCTGCTGTGTAGATGCACCATAATTTCTTTATCCAGTCATCTGTTTTTGTTACTCAGGTTGTTTCTATATTCTGGCTTTTGTGAATAGTGCTACAATGAACATAGAGGTGAAGATGGTGTTTCTGCTGTGTTTTCTGTCTCCCCAGGATATATTACAGGAGTGATATTGGTGGGTCAAATGGGAGCTCAATTTATAGTATTTGGAGGAATATACATATTGTTTTCCAAAAAGTCTGGACCATTTGGCATTCCTACCAAAAATGAATGAGATTTCCTTTCTCCCCACATCCATGCCAGCACTGGTTTTTCTTGTTCTTTTGTTTTTAATTTTATTACACCATTTTTAGACATGCAATTGCAATATGCTCATGCCCAAGTTTTGGTTCTACAGTGTTCCAACACCCATCCCTCCACCCAAACCCATCTTCTATCACCAATATCCCCACCTCCCTCCCCCCCCGCACCCCAACTACTTGGCGGGTTCTGTATATCTTTTCTCTCTTCTCTATCTCTCCCTCCTGCCTACCTTTCCCACACATCGTAGAATCCAGTACATTAATGGACATAACTGTTTCCACTAATTTGATGGACCGCGTGGGCGCAAGTGGCGCGTGACTTAGGGGCCTCATGGTCAGGATCTGGACAGCGAAAATGGTGGCTGATGTGGTGGGTAAGTCTCATCTGGCTGCTTCTGGGACCCCCTAGATGTGATGGGCCCACTCCCAAAACCCATCTATCCTCCTGGGGGCCTCATGGTCAGCTGAGCTAGGGGAGAGCTGAGTTTCAGTTCCCCCACCTGCTCTTGAGGCTCTGTGCGCTATGGCTAGTCTCCCCAGGGCAGCTCATGGGTGGGGCCACTGGGCTCAGACAAAACGGAGAGGGGAAGGGGCCACCCCAGCTCCATCTGATGAACTGCCGGAGATTCTCGCCTCTGGGAGCTGCCTACCTGTGCTCAAACTTGTTTTGCTCTGTTAATCTGGTCTTGAGGTCAGCGTCCCTCTTGGGTGGGCTCTGATGTGCTGCAGCTTCTGGACAGCAAAAATGGTGGCTAATGTGGTGGGCGAGTCTCATCTGGCTGCATCCGGTACCCTCCAGAGGTGACGGGTCAACACCCAAAACCCATCTGTCCTTCTGGGGGGGCCCTCAATGGTCAGCTGAGCCAAGGGAGGGCCGAGTTCCAGCTCCCCCAGCTGCGTCTGAGGCTCTGCATGCTATATCAACGTCTCCAGTTTGATGGAAATAGAATCATATTGATTCAACAATCAATAGATCGTTGAAGTGTACAAATGAGAAAAATCCTGAAAGGACCTGGTGCTAAAATCCATTGTGTCTAAGATTAAACCACGGTGGCAGAGCCGCCGTGCTTGTGCAGCCATGGATCTGGAGTCTCTATCTTGCTGCGGTTGGCTGTGGTGGCTGGAGCTCAGGGTCCCACCCACTGAGCCCAGAGGCTGGGGACTGGGCGGAGGCCCCCCAATCCTTGCTCCAATTCCAGCAGGCATGGCTGCCTGCATGGCGAGCAGGCCCTAGGAGCCATGTAGTACACGACCAGGCGCTGGCCGAGCCTTTTGCCTTTCCCCAAGAACTCCATAGGGCTGTTCACAATGAGGCCGAGCTGCACAGTCATGGATCTGGAGGAGTCTCTGTCTTGCTGTGGTTGGCTGTGGTGGCTGGAGCTCATGGTCCCACCCACTGAGCCCGGAGGCTGGGGACTGGGCGGAGGCCCCCCAATTCATGCTCGAGTCCAGCAGGCGTGGCTGCCTGCATGGCAAGCAGGCCCTAGAAGCCATGTAGAACACGACCAGGCACTGGCCTAGCCTTTTGCCTTTCCCCGGGAACTCCATAGGGCCGCTTACCATGAGGCCAAGCTGCGCAGCCGTGGATCTGGAGTCCTTTCTTGTTCTTTTGATGTGTGCCAGTCTCTGTGGTGTGAGATGGTGTCTCACTGTTGTTTGGATTTGCATCTCACTGATGATTAGTGATGAAGAGCATTTTTTCATATGTCTTTTGGCCAATTTCTTATTTGAGGAAGTTTCTGTTTATTTCTCATTTTTTGATAAAATTGGATATATTTTCTTGCAAAAGTTCTACCAGTGCTTTATATATCTTGGAGATTAACCCCTTGTCAGATGGGTATTGGGTAAATATCCTTTCCCAATCTGTGGGCTGTCTTTGTATTTTGGTCACTGTTTACCTAAAGACATTTTTAATCCAGACCTCTCATTAGGCCTTCAAATATTTCCAGAACATGCAGTATGTTAAGCCTTACCTGAACAGGATTTAATTGTAGTTTCCAGAAATCCTACCTTTTTTTCTATTTTGTTTCTTCCATTACCATCTAAGTACCAAGAAAGGAATTTCAATGACAACTTTACTCTTTCCTTTCTCCCTTAATCTTCACACCCAATTGGTCACATTCCCAGAAGTTGTGCCTTGAAAATATTTCTTCTTTTTTTAAATTGTTTGGGAGCCACATTTAGTGGGGAGACTCTCAGGGATACTCAGTTTAGTGCTCAGGGTCCATTCCCTCTGGTACTAGGAGGACTATATAGCATTGTGATCAAATCCAAGTCTTTCTTTAAGCCAAATCCCTGACCAGTTATAAATTGTTCATAAACATTTTCTCTCTTCTCTGTATCACTGTATCACTGTCTTCCCGTTCATCGTCGATTTGCTCGAGCGAGCACCAGTATCATATCCATATGACCTGTCTCATGCAAGTAGAGGCTAAGGGCACCTGCTTGCTCCAGGAACATAAAGAGCCTCAAACCATTCCATCAGGTCATGGGAATGAGGTCTATAATTGTTACTGGCATCTGGCATATCAAATACGACATGGGTAGCTTGCCAGGCTCTGCCGTGCGGGTAGCATACTCTTGTAGTCATCTCAAAATCCAGCATTTATTGATGAACCGTGCGGCCGCAAGCAACCGCTCGAGCTGGGCTGTAATAGGCTGGTCTGCTGGGTGAAGTTCTGACGAGGGGAAGTCGGATGTGGAAAATGGAGGTCCTCATGGAGTGGGGGGTCTACTGGCTTGTTGTGAGGCTCTGCTGGGGTGGCGGGCCAGGGCTAGAACCTGCCATCCCTCCCGGGCACCTCATGAGCAGCTGGGCACAGTGAGAGCCAGTAGCAGCTCTGCCCCATGTCTGTCTCTGGATCAGTATACCTGGGCTGGATTAAAAAAGACAGCAGTAGGGCGGATCTCAATGAGTTCTCTCTTCTCTATCTTTCTTATCTCTGCCTCTGTTTAGGGTATCCCTACAATTGGCTAGTGCCTAGAAGAGAAATTAACTTTATGCTCCTCATCATTATAAGGAGACATCTTTAACTATGTTTTTTTTGGGGGGCATATGTTTCAGTACTCAAGACTTTCTCCTTTGTCTCTGAACAGGGATCACTCCCAGCAGGGCTCTTGGGACTGCATTGGCTGTCAGCGATTGAACCTAGGTTAGACAAGCGCCCTACCCAGAGTACTGTCACTCTATCCTCCATATTTAACGTTTTTTGAAATATTTTCCCAAATTTGATTAACTACTAACACAGAAAAGATTGTGATCAATGATGTTATAGAATAGCTTGGAGCTTTTATTATTAGGAACTATTTCTAGCTTTTAGGACAAAAAAACCTAGTTCTAGGGCAAAGAACCTCCGGCTCCGGGCACATCTCTTCAACTCCACTGTTCTCCTTCATTAACATATGGCTCAGAGACTTGGGCCCTATGAAAGCAGAGTGAGAATGCTATTCGGGTCTCCCAAAGAGGAATCGAAAGAGCTATGCTTGGAATATCACTCCTCACTCAAGTGAGAGAAGGAATCTGGAGTTCGACCTTCATCGCTGTTCCAGAGTAAGGGATGCTGTGTCATTTGCCAAGGCATGGAAAATCAGATAGGCTAGACATGTAATGCGATTTGGAGATGACCGCAGGACTAGAGCCATTACCAACTGGATCCCACGGGACATCAAAGGATCATGTGGCCGCCCACCTACAAGATGGTCAAACTTCTTCGTCAGGACCCTGAACGAACGGTTTGAGGCTCTTTGTATTCCTGAAGCAACCAGATACCATTGAGCTACACTGGCACTTGATAGGGGCAAATGGAAATATTACTGGCACCCGCCCGAGCAAATCAATGAATACAGGATGACAAGTGATTTCTAGCTTTGGACTTTAAGCAGAGCTGAACCCATAGGGGCAAATTTGAGGGATTCCTCTATATGAAATACAATACTGCATTAAACTAGACCTATAAATAAATACTGGAAAAATATGATGAAAAATGCTACTTATCATTTACTGAGGCTTCATTTTATGAGAAGTTCCTGTCTCCTGCCAATATTGAGTAGAAGATATATTTTTCTATCAGTATTATAGAGGTAGAGCATTTATTTTTAACTCTTGATTTGTAACTCCATCTTAAGTAAAGCCTTTTGATTTCTGTATTCATTTTTCTTTTGTACCAAATTTATTCTATGCCACTTAATATTTTATATATACTGACTGCTACATTCAATTTTTTTTAGAGCAGGGAAGATAAGACTATTAATAACTCTTTCCCTGGTTGTTGTGATATTTGCTTCCTTTTCAACATGTATATCTCCTACATATCTTTTACTTACTAATTATATCATATCCTGCTTAATAGAATTTAGAGACTAGTAAAATAGCTTAATGGTACAGCCTATACATTTTATGTTTGAGGCTCTGGTATCAACTACAAATACTGAAAATAAATGTAAAAACATTTCCTAGTTACCTTCTCTGTTCTGTAGCAGGCTATACAGTACTGACACTGTCTTTCCCTATCTTACCCTCTGTACCTCCTCATGACCTCCTTTCTAATTATGTGGTATCATTAATTCAAACAACTGTTTACCTGTTTCTAACCTTCATTTTATCTCAAATGATACAGGTTCTTTTGTGTGTATTCTGTGCCTGCATATATATTCACATGTTTTGCATGGTCCTTCAAGACGCCTATTAAAGGTTACTTTCTTGTGGGAACCTTTCTATCCTTTTAAGAGTTTTCTTTCCTATAAATACTCCCCAAATGCTTTCCAGATACTTTGGTGAAGTAATTTTCACAGTGTTTTTTATTGATTTGTTTCTTTATTTTTCACCCACTTGTTTTCATTCATCTTATAAAAACACTTTGTACACTTTGGTCTTGGGTTTAATAAAATAGTATTTTCATCAAATACGTGTTATTTCAGTGACTTTTTTTTTTGGTGGGTGACAGTGGGTAACATTTCACCATTTTCTATGACACATTGCCACATGACTTTTAGGATTTGTGCATTTTTTCAGTTATGTGGAATATTTTTAAATTTTTTTGATCCAATTAATAGATTTACTGAGTCATAAAAGTCATCTTTAAGTCAAAATATGTAGAAGGTATAGTTAACTGGTAGCACATGGTATATTTTTGAATTCTACCATCCTGTCTTTTAAAAACTCATTTGCAGGGCAAGGCCAGCAATAACTCAGCGGAGACCACAGAGACCCAGCACAGCATGTCATCTCTGTCACATGACCAGATGTATGAAAGCTTTGCAACTAAAGTGCACTATCCCTGGACAGTATGTGTGCAAGTGCTGCAACTAAACAATATGCCAAACCCCCTTGAGCCAGTGTGTCCAATTGTGCAAGTACCGTAAGCAACAGTGTGACCACTGGTGAGCACCACAACCACGCATGCATATGACACCTCAACCATCCCAAAAAACAACAAAAGGGCACAAAATCTTTATTGTAATAGTTTAAATAATTTATAACATAATATTAACTAGGTAGTTGTTGAGAACTTAGCAATGAATAGACTTGAATTAAATTCAGAAACAAGGGATATTTCTGGGTAATCTACTTCTGTGGTAACTATTTGTGGCATGCTGAACCATTGTAAATTGAGGAGGTTTAGAAAAATTAAAGTTGGGGCATTTTATTAATGACTTCTCAGATATGTGTGTATGTGTACATTTATTATCTTAGTAGTTGTTTGGAACCATTTTGCCAATAATTTTGTGTCTGCAGCATAGTCCCCCACCTACATTGAGGCAATCTGAGATCAAGGATTAAATTTCATCTCCTACAGGCCATGAGCTGAGCCTACTGATGGCAAAATACCACCTGCCATCACTCTTTTGAACATATGTGTGATGTAGGAGGGTTTCTTACTGCATCGTGGGAATGCAATCTAGTTCAAGCTGCTCTGAAAGTGGAACATCCTTCTTCCTCCCGATATCTGCCTCAGTGAGTTATGTTTTGTTTTGTTTTTCCATATTTGTCTCTGGAGGAAGTCTTCTGACCCATAACCCTAGGAAGGTACGAATGGGCACATGAGATCTTGAGGATTCTGATTAAAAATACAATAGAAAAATAGTAAATAACTGCTAGATATTTGCCTGGGAAGAACCACTAGGCAACTCTGAAAATAGACCTGAAATTTGATACATTTCCAAAAGGTTCACAGTGCAGATTTTCCTAACTTTGCCTCACAGTAGTTATTGTATTAATGCAAAAGAATTCTCTGGGGAAAACAAACCAGAAAACACTAAAAATAAAAATTTTTGTTAGAAATTAGCACTTTTAAGGAGAAGATGTGACCTAGAATGTGAGGATGTGTTTTTATGTAGTTTTGGCATTCAAATATGTCAGAGATTACATGCTGTAGCTACGACATGAAAATACCTAGATACACAAATAAATCTGCTTTATCAAGAAAATATAGATAAATCAAGGCTTCAGAGTTGACTTCTTTTGTGTTTGAAAACAAACTCTGCTATTATGCTAGTTTTACTACTAAAAGGAGAAAATGATATTTGAATGAATTTAATTATGTAAAGATTAGTTTTTAGCAAATATGTTTTCCTCATTTGTAATAGCCTTCAGGTATCCATGGAATCACACTATTACAGAGTCTCTCTCTGTCTCTGTCTCTCTGTCTCCTCTCTGTCTCTCTCTCTCTGCCTTTCTCTTTTAGAGTAGAAATGGGTGGGATGAAAAGTCACACTAATTTACTAATTTTAGGTAATTTTTATAACATTCTTAAAATATATATCTTTTTCTTTTTCATGAAATGGGCCCCAGAGAAGAAAGCAGAAATAAGGTCCTTTTCTTTTTTCCATTTTTTTTCCATTTCTATTTTTTAAATTCTTAATTTTTTAAAATTTTTTTTTAAATTTTTAATTTTTACAATTACAAAGATATAAAATTAAAAAGTTCATATTTGGGTTTTTGGTCATACAGTGTTCCAGCACCCATCCCGCCACCAGTGCCCATCTCCCACCACCAATGTCCCCGGTTCCCTTCCCCCTCCCCCAGCCCTGCTCCATGGCAGGTTCTTTATTTCTTTCCATTTCTCTCTCTTTCTCTTTTCCTCCCCCTCCAGACTATGGATTACAGAACATACATTAAAGGGTTGTCATGTGTATCCTTTTGCCTCTATTTAATGCTCAGTTCTAGGTTGGCATTAGTACCCTCGACAATTGTTAGCACACTGTTCCATTTTCTGTCTTACCTAACCTCTGACTCCCACACGTTTGTGATAATTTCCACCTTTGACAAGACCTCCTGATATATCTTTCACTTGACCTTGGACATTGGTATCATAGTATGTACATATATATTTATGTTATGCAGATAAATGCAGTCATTCTGTATCTGTCTCTCTCCTTCTGGCTAATTTCGCTCAAAATAATCTTCTCCATGTCCATCCATTTATAGGCAAATTTTATAACTTCGTTTTTCCTAACAGCTGCATAGTATTCCATTGTGTAGATGTACCAAAGCTTCTTTATCCAGTCATCGATTTCCGGGCACTCTGGTTGCTTCCAGGTTCTGGCTATTGTGAATAATGCTGCTATGAACATAAAAGTAGGGATGGTGTTTCCGCTGCGTATTTTTGGTTTCCCAGAGTAGATTCCCAGGAGTGGTATGACTGGGTCAAATGGGAGTTCAATTTCTAGTCTTCGGAGGAATGTCCATATTGTTTTCCAGAAAGGCTGTACCAGCCGGCATTCCCACCAACAATGGATGAGTGTCCCCTTTTTCCCCTCATCCACGCCAGCACTTGTTGTTCTTGCTCTTTTGAATATGTGCCAGTCTCTGTGGTGTAAAATGATATCTCATTGCTGTTTTGATTTGCTCCTCTGATGATTAGTGATGATGAGCATTTTTTCATGTTTTTTTGGCCTTTCAAATTTCTTCCTTGTTGAAGTTTCTGTTCATTTCTTCTCCCCCATTTTTTGATGGGGTTGTTTGTTTTCTTCTTGTAAAGTTCTACCAGTGCCTGATATATTCTGGATATTAACCCCTTATCAGATGGGTATTGGGTGAATATTCTTTCCCATTCTGTGGACTGTTTTTGTATCTTAGTCACTGTTTCTTTTGAGGTGCAGAAGCTTTTTAGTTTCATGTAGTCCCATATGTTTATCTTTTCTTCTAGTTGCTTTGTTAGTGATGTTTCACCTTTGAAGATGCCTTTAGCTTCAATGTAGTGGAGGGTTTTTCCTATATTTTCTTCAATGTGCTTTATGGATTCAGATCTGATATTGAGATTTTTAATCCATTTTGATCTGATTTTTGTGCATGGTGTTAGACACAGGTCCAAATTCATTTTTTTACATGTCGCTGCCCAGTTTTCCCAACACCACTTGTTGAAGAGGCTTTCCTTACTCCATTTTAGACTCGTTGCACCTTTATCAAAGATTAAATGATCATGTGTTTGAGGTTGGGTGTCAGGCTACTGAATTCTATTCCATAGGTCAACAGGTCTGTTTTTATTCCAATACCATGCTGTTTTAATTACTACTGCCTTGTAGTACGGTTTGAAGTTGGGAAAGGTGATGCCTCCCATATTCTTTTTCCCGAGGATTGCTTTAGCTATCCTTGGGGGTTTATTGTTCCATACAAATTTCAGGAGCGTTTGGTCAATTTCTTTGAAGAATGTCATGGGTATCCTTATAGGGACTGCATTGAATCTGTACAGAGCTCTAGGGAGTATTACCATTTTGACAATGTTGATTCTCCCCATCCATGAGCAGGGAATGTGTTTCCATTTCCTTGTGTCCTCTTTTATCTCTTGGAGCAGTGTCTTGTAGCTTTCTTTGTAGAGGTCCTTTACACACTTGGGTAAGTTGATTCCTAGGTATTTGATTTTCTGTGGCACAATTGTGAATGGAATTGTTTCCTTAATATCCCTTTCTTCTCTTTCGTTATTTGTATATAGGAAAGCCACCGACTTTTGGGTGTTGATTTTGTATCCTGCCACTCTACTATATGCGTCTATTGTTTCTAGGCGTTTTTGGGTAGAGAGTTTAGGGTTCTCTAGGTATAATATCATGTCATCTGCAAATAATGATAGCTTGACTTCTTCCTTGCCTATCTGGATGCCCTTGATGGTTTTTTTTTTGTTATACACTGTGAGATATACAATTACAAAACTGTTCATGGTTGGGTTTTAGTCATACAGTGTTCCAGCACTCATTTCTCCACCAGTGCACGTTTCCTACCACCAATGTCCCCTGATTCCCTCCCCCTCCCCCAGCTTCTATGGCAGGCACTTTGCTTCTTCTAGAGAGAAGATAAAACAAGAATGTTGATTTATTTTATATGTATTATTTTATAATGCATATAAAATAAAATATAATTTTATTTTATATATTTGATTTCTCTCTCTCCCTCCCTTCTTTTACACATTGTGGCTTGCACACATATATTTAGGGGTTATCATGTGTATCCCTTTGCCTACATTTAACACTCAGTTCTAGGCTGGGATTACCAGTTGCAACAATTATTAGTACATTTATCCCTTCTCTGTCTTACCTAACCTCTGACTCCACACACTTGCACTAGATTCCAACCACTGACAATTCCTTCTGATCCCTGTTATGCCTGGCCTGGTATATTAGTATCATGCTATTTTTTTATATCCCACTAATGAATATAGTCACTCTATATCTGTCCTTTTCCCTCTGGCTAGTTTCACTCAATTTAATGCTCTCTATGTCCATCCATTTATAGGCAAAATTCATGACCTCATTTTTTTCTAACAGCTGCATATTATTCCATTTGTAGATGTACCCCATTTTCTTTATCCATTGGTCTGTTCTCGGGCAGTCTGGTTGTTTCCAGATTCTGGCTATTGTGAATAATGCTGCAATGAACAGAGGTGCTTATGCTGTGTGTTTTTGGGCTCCCAAGGTATATTCCAAGGAGTGCTCTTGCTGAGTCAGATGGGAATTCAATATCTAGTTTTTGAAGGAATTTCCATATTGTTTTCCAAAAATTCCAGACCAGTCAGTATTCCCACCTACAATGCATGAGTTCCCTTTCATCTTGCATGTGTGAATAAGGCTCTTTTCTACAGTGTAAGCTTAAATAGACTCTGAGTGTCCTTATTGTATTTGTCAAGTGCTTCTCTATTTTATAAGCATTTAGATGAGAAGTTGTTACAGAAAAGTGTCTTGTTTTATTCTGCAATGTATGGTAACTTGTAGAGAATTTCATCAAACAGAACTTAAAGAGACTGAAAGGATGGCTGGGTCACTACTGAGTAGCTATAGTTTTTTAAAAAGGCCCAGGCAGGACTTTGATACTCAGTTCCCTGTGTGGTGTAGTATGTGTATGTGGGAGAGTGGCAAAAGGAAATAAGCAGATTAATTATTTTCAATTTCTCTGCTCTTCCTTTCTGTTTTTTGTTTTGTTTTGTTTTGTTTTGTTTGTTTTTGTTCCACACCTCTTGTTGCTCAGGGCTTACTCTTGGCTCAAGGATTATAAAATTACCCTGGTGCTCAAAACTTACTCTCCCAGGCTCAGGGGACTGTATGTCGTGCTAGGGATTGAACATAGGTCGGTCATGTACAAGGCAAATGCTTTGCCCACAGTAGTATTGCCCTGGTCCCTTTTTCTGTGTTTTTGAATAAACTACAACTGCCATCACATCTTATGCTAGATATAGTGGTACTTATGATGACCATTTTCAAAAGTAAACAAATCTTTGCTTAAATAGCAAGAGTCTGCTAGTATTGAGTATTAAAAATAAAATTTAAAAAATTTTGTTTTTACTATAAACTGTATGTTTAAGCAATTAATCATTTTATTATTTTAAAATAAATGCTAAAATCAAATATCTCAATTAAAATCATTTGAAATATCTTTTGTCTTTCTGAAATATATTTTATCAACCAAGTTGTACAGGAGAATAATTTTATGAAATTTACACAAACAAAGGATTGTTAAAATGCCTAAATAGCATCTAAGAAGGTACACGAAGACTTACGTGATTCATGAATCAAGGACACAGCAGATGTGTAAATAATGTCAGCAGGAAGAGGGATTTTTATGTCATGCTCCCAAGTGAGAGTCTGGCCTTCCTCTTCTGTCTACACATAAAGAGAAATTTTCTCTAACTCAAATTCCTTAATGCCAACCTAGCTCTAATTTTATTATAATTTTGTTAAAGCTGTTCCTGGACTGGAAACTTGCCTGTTGAGTTTTAGCCCAAGGCAGATTTTAATGGCCAGGTTCTATAGGCATCAAAGGAAAGCAAAGTTAGTATGAGGGTGCCGTCTCTTCCCAAATGTGACAGTCTGCTCTCCTGTGGAAACGCCATAGAAGTATCACAAGTTAGGAGAGAATGGAACATCTCTGACAGTCAGAGTGCAGTTTAATCACTTCTTTCTCTTCCGTGATGCTACCTCAGTGCAGGCATTTCATGCCCTTAGAAGTTTTTGTATGTTCAAACTGATCAAAGCATTTGGGAGTCAGAGCTAATTGCACCTACACCCATTCATTTATCACAAGTTGTTCCTTTCATGTATTAATTTACTTCTCCTTAACTTTGATTTAGCTTTGATTTTTCACTCATTTATTTCCCTTTTCTCTTCCTGAGTGAGGCGTATGAAGACAAAGGGAAAGGAATTGAGATGTCTGAACTGATTCAGTGAATTCTGAAATACTGTGGAGACTTTTCAGCTTACCACTAAAATTTTCTTAATGATAAAGCAGTGCATAGACAGGACATAACCCAAGGTTTACCTCTCCACTGTCAGACTTTGCAACAGCACATTTTAAATTAAAAACAACTAGAAAAAAGAGGCAAGAGAGAGGCATAGAAGATGATTTACTTTATCAACTTTTCCTTTTTGGTGGTGCTGCTAAGGTGTGTGGCGTGGTCAGTTATGCTAAAAAGCACCTCCTTTTTGCTGCTCCCTGATTGATAATCTTCAACTAGATAGAAGTTGAGTAAAATCCACACATTGGTGGTTGGTTTAGGGATAGCTAGTTAAGCCACAATTTCAAGACTGATTAACAGTTTTGCTCAGCTTAACCTTCAGCTCTGTGATAGCTAAGAAACTCATTAGAAATTAAGGCTACAAGATAATTTGTTACTATTTTATGCCTGTATATGGGAATATTGCAAAGAAGGAGTAGAGAAAGAGGTTAGAGAGGGCAAGTCCTTAAAGGGCTCAAGACTCAGGCAATAAGTTAAACTATTTAGAGACAGGTCACAGAGCACAAAGCCCACAGACAAATCTAGCCTATTCAACTACTCTCCTATAAATTTATATAATCTAAGACAATGGCAGGAAATTGTATATTAAAGAGAAATAACTTTTCCTATGCAGAATTGATGTCTTTGTATACAGCAAGAGAGGTCTCAATAGCTCCCTGGATCCTCACTGGAAGTCTTAGTACTTGATACAGAATATCTTACCAAAGAATTTACTTCTGCCATTTTACACTAGACCCTACCTAGAAATAAAAATCTCTGGAGATGACACATGCACACTGCTAATAGCATCTGGATGACTCTAATTTGCAATAAGGGCCTAGTACCTTATACAATTTGACATACCCTTTGGAGTGTCCAAGAATGTAGGGGTTGCTGAGTGAAAGCAAACCTAGCACTGATTTTCCTTATGTAGTTAGTGAGCTCTCTTTCTAGACATTTACTAAGGGCCAATAATGTCTCGGTCCTGCCTTAGACAGTGACAGTCTCACATTTATGATAATATGGAGTCTAATGTATATGGAGATCTGGGGTGGAGTTAAGGTGCTGTATGTCTGACTCCCAGGTGATGTTGGGCTGCTGGCCCACAGATCATACACTGAGTAGCAGGCTAAGATTTTTTTTGCCACATTTTCTGCAACCATTTCTTCTGTACTCATAGGACTGACATAGAGTTCCTTGGGACAATGAGGTCTGTCCCCTCATTTGGCTTCTCATTCCAGCAAACCTCCTTTCCACCTCATTCTGTTTTCTTCCCATCAAAATGTGGTCTCTGAATAAGATCAAAATCTAAGTGTATAACAATTGTAGTGGCTTTGCTTTTAACTATTTAGGAATAACTACTTAGTGTCTCTCTTTTCAACTATGTTCTAAAAAATGTAAAAACTGTTTTAATGAAAGTGTTCTAGGCATCTAAGAGGATGCCCCAAGATAAATTTTTAGAGAATGGGGTTCACATCCCAAAATCAACTGCTTGGATAACTCTTGGAAGATAAATCATGCAGCAAGAATAGATGACATATATATTATTATCTGACAGCTGCCTTGTGTGCTGACATCTTTTCTTTCTTGCTATAACAAAATGTGACCTCAGCGAAGTCATTTTCACTTGGCCAGAGAACTTCTTTGTTTTTTGATTTTGTGCTAAGGGTCTGCTAATGGCTTGGGCTTGGAGGTAACTCTGGAGTTGCCTGGAGATCTGTGCTCTGTTGGGGATGGACTCTGGTCCTCTTGCATATAAAATGTTGCTCTTCAGCCCCTTGAGGTATTTAGCTGTCTCATTGACTCCTTGTTCCAAAGCATATAATTATTTTTATTTTAATTTTACTATGTTAAAGAGTCTTTGAACATCCCCCTAAAACAGATCTTCATGTGCATATTGCTGAAGCCCTAACAAGCACCAGTCATGGCTGGTCTTACTCTATTCATACCATTGTCCATTTCCTCAGAATCCCAGACCTCACATCAATTACTGAATGGTATTTTCAAGTCAGGCTTTATTCAGGTGCAGTGCATATATGAATCCATTTTTTTCCTCACCCTACTCCTCTTAGGGAAAACCCACTATTATCACCATTGTATAGATGAGGAAACTGTGGCACAGAGTGATTAAGTGACCACACAAAAGTTATGGGGTTGGTACTTAAATTTGGCAGATATGCTGATCCAGAGACTTACAGACATGGGGCAGAGCTGCTACTTACTCTCCCTGTGCCCAGCCGCTAATGAGGCACCCGGGAGGGATGGCGGGTTCTAGCCCTGGCCCACCACCCCAGCAGAGCCTCACAACAAGCCAGATGACCCCCCCCCACTCCATCAGGCCGCCATTTTCCACATCCAGACTTCCCTCTCATCAGAACTCCACCCAGCACAGCCTATCACAGCACGTCTCACTTGCGCCACAAGCGGCTGCGTGGTTCATCTATAAATGCTATATTTAGAGGTGACTACAAGAGTATGCCACCTGCATGGCAAGCCTGGCAAGCTGCCCTTGTTGTATTTGATATGTCAAATACCAGTAACAATTATATTAGTTCATTCCCATGACCTAATATAATGGTTTGAGGCTCTTTATGTCCCCGGAGCAAGCAGATGCCCTTGGGCTCTACTAGCATGAGACAGGACATATGGAGATATTACTTGTGCCCGCTCGAGCAAATAGATGATCAACGCGAGGATAGTGATAGTGATAGTGACTTAAATTTGGCAGTCTGTCTCTGGAAAGAGTGCCCTGAAGCACTGGACTTTCCTGTCCAGCTGGTCAAAATTCAGGAATCTGAACTGCTTTATTTTTCTTATGCTTGGGCCGCTGCTCTCCACAAAAGGGCTAGAATTTGTGATGTTTCTGCCTCCCGGTCTGTGTCCAATGTTACCAACCCATAAACAAGATTGTTCCTTGCAAGAAATGAGGCAACTTTCCCAAGTCCAATATTTTTTCCCAGCACCAGTTGTAGTTAGCTGTAGGTCCCAGGATGATCAAAGGTTCTAGCTTCTTGTTCCTCAGGGATGTTTAATAGTTAGGCTCAAAATACCCTTAATGATTATATACATAGAAAAAAGCAAACCACAACAACATAATCTTTTTTTCTGAAGAAAAATAGTGTATAACAGTATTTGAATCCACATATCAGATATATACCTATAAATGCATGCCAGACTTATTTATTAATATATGTTCATGATCATACATGTCAGAAATGCTTGGATACCTAAAAATACACATGGACACACCAAAAATGGTATACACACATGCACATGTGCTCACATATATTTATACACATATACGTGTATATATGTATAAATATATTTAAAAATAAACAGGCTCACACAAAAAGCCTGGTACTTATGTATATATATGTATATATACATATATGTATATATGCTCTTTTACACAAAATAAGAAAGTATTCTTAGTTCCATTTTTCCTTCTAGTGCCTTTATTTTTGTTTTTATTTGATGCCACACCCAGTGGTGCTCAGGATTTACTCCTGGATTTGCATTCAGGGATCATTCCCGACTGGCTCAGGGGACCATTTGTGGTGCCAGGGGTAGAACCTGCGTTGGCCATGTGCATTGTAAGCATCCTACCCACTCTGCTGTGTCTCTGGTCCCATTTCCTTTACTGGTTTATATTTATCTTATATTGGTTACATTTTTATTTATTTAATTTAATTTTGTTCTTTTTAGGTCACACCAGCATTGCTCAGGTGTTACTCCTGGCTCTTCGCTCAGGATTTACTCCTGGAGGTGCTCGGGGGACCATATGGGATGGTGCTGTTGCTCTGGCCCCTATTTAATTTAAATTTTTAATAAGAGCTTGGGCCACACCCAGCACTACTCAGGAGTCGCTCTTAGTTCTGTGCTCAGGATCAATTCTGGTGGTGCTTTGGGGATCATGTGGTACCTGCCATCTACTAGGGTTGGCTTCATGCAGAGCAAGCACCTTAACCCTGCACTATTTTTTTTGATCTCTTAAGTTTTTGTTTTTCAACATTTCAGCTTTTGTTGCATATTAATAAGCATACAGTTTATAATAAAGAATTAATAAGATTATTCAGTTCTCTTTTTTTAAAGTATTTTATTATACCACCATGACATATACAATTACAAAGATGCTCATATTTGGGTTTTGGTCATACAGTATTCCAGCACCCATCCCTCCACCAGTGCCCATCTCCCAACACCAACATCCCCGGTTCCCTCCCTCTCCCCCAGTCCACCTCCATGGCAGGTTCTTTATTTCTTTCCCTTTCTCTCTATCTCTTTCTCTTTTCCTTCCCTTCCAGATGGTGGATTACACAACATACATTAGAGGGTTGTGATGTGTATCTTTTGCCTGTATTTAATGCTCAGTTCTAGGTTGGTATTAGCACTTTCGACAATTGTTGGCACACTGTTCCATTCTCTGTCTTAGCTAGCCTCTGATTCCCACGTTTGTGATAATTTCCACCTTTGACAAGACCTCCTGATCCATGCTTCACTTGACCTTGGATATTGGTATCATAATATGTACATATATATTTATGTCATGCAAATAAATGCAGTCATTCTATATCTGTCTCTCTCCTGGCTAATTTCACTCAACATTATCTTCTCCATGTCCATCCATTTATAGGCAAATTTCATAACTTCATTTTTCCTAACAGCTGCATAGTATTCCATTGTGTAGATGTACCACAGATTCTTTATCCAATCATCGATTCTTGGGCACTCTGGTTGTTTCCAGACTCTGGCTATTGTGAATAATGCTGCTATGAATATAAAAGTAGGAATGGTGTTTCTGCTGCATATTTTTGGCTTCCCAGAGTATATTCCCAGGAGTGGTATGGCTGGGTCAAATGAGAGTTCAATTTCTAGTCTTTGGAGGAATGTCCATATTGTTTTCCAGAAAGGCTGTACTAGCCGGCATTCCCACCAACAATGGACGAGTGTCCCCTTTTCCCCACATTCACGCCAGCACTTGTTGCTCTTTTGGATATGTGCCAGTCTCTGTGGTGTAAAATGATATCTCATTGCTGTTTTGATTTGCATCTCTTCTGATGATTAGTGATGATGAGAAATTTTTTCATATGTTTTTTGGCCATTGAAGTTTTTCCTTGTTGAAGTTTCTGTTCATTTCTTCCCCCCATTTTTTGATGGGGTTGTTAGTTTTCTTCTTGTAAAGTTCTACCAATGCCTATTCCGTTTTCTTGAATAGAGTAAGAATTTTTACCTCTCTTGAATTTGTGCCACTTCCAAAGTGCATGTAATTTGTTTATCTTTGGTTTATGGGCCACCACCAAGTGGTGCTCAGGTCTCACTCCTGGCTCTGTACTCAGGGATTTCTCTGGGTAGATTTAAGGGACCATATGGAATGCTGGGGTTTGAACCTGGGTCTGCTGCATACAAGGCAAGCATCTACCTGTTGTACTATTACTCTGACCCCTACAAGTTGTCTTTTAAAATAAAATTGTATTTAAAATTAATATGCACATTGCATTTTTTGCATGTCAGTTTTTTTTTTAATATCCTGTTGCTTCCTTCTGTATCATTTGTCTCTTGGCAGGAGTGCGCTCCATAGAATTACTAAAAAAAAAACCCTAAACCTGAAGATGTTTCCGTTTTATTTTTGCTCTTAAAAAAGTATTTTTGCCAGGGGGATGTGGCTTACTGGTAAATTGCATGCCTTGCATACAGGAGATTTGGAGACAGCAAAAAGAAAAAAGGGGATTCTGGTGGGTAAACTATTCCATCACATGTGCATGACTCCCTTGCACACGGCATTTTTGTTGGGAACTTGTAATCTGCATTTGTTTTCTGTTTTCTGGGAGGTGGGGGGAAGGTAAATATAAATATTTGATCTGTTTCACTGTGATGCTGAAATTTTCCTGTATCTATAAATTGAGTTAAAATAATCCTCTTTGGTAGTTAGGCACTTAGCAATTGTTCATTATGAAGATGCCTGTCTTTCTTATGTTCGGAAGGCTCTGCCAATAATTTTCTTGGATACTGCTTTTCTTTAATTCTTCATAATGCACTCTCTTCTCTTTAAAACCATTTTTATTGAAGTACTTAGATTTACAATATTGTTACTCAAGCAGTAAATTTCCTAATTATTTTCTGTTCATTTTTTTTAAATTCTCAGGGGTTACTCCTGGTCTGCATTTAGGAATTACTCTTGGTGGTACTTGGGATGCCAGAAATTGAACCTGTGTCTGTTTATTTATTAAAACAGTTCAATATGTTTTGTTTATTTATTAAAATAGTTCAACAAATATTTGAGATATGATCACACAATAAACTATGTTTTGATGGTATATTGAGGGCAATTGTATCGTCTATTTTTCATTTTTGATAAAATGCTTATACATTTACTGAATTTCATGTAAAATTTTATTTGAAAGTTTTTTTTTTTTGACTTTTTAAAAATATTTTATTATAAAGTGAGTAAAATAAAGATGCAGTGGGTAGGTCACAGTGTTCCAGCCATCTCAGGCTTTATTTCCCTGCAGTTTTTTTTAAAGAAATATTTAATTTTAGAGAGGTAATGGAGTAAAAGTGTAAGGAAATTCAAAGAACAATAATGTGGAAGTTGTGAAAAGGTAATGGCTTTTTTTTTATTTTTTGCAATTGGCTTTGGGGGAGTGTAGGTATTGTTGAATTAGGTTGGTTGAGGGGGCATTGGTTTTTTTTTGTGTGTTTGGACCTTTTTTGGGGGTAGGGGGGCGGGGATTCCCGGGTGGGGAGCGGGGGGTTGGGGTTTTCGTGTTTAGGTGGGGGGTTTCTTGTTTGAAGGTTGTTAGAGTGTGTTTTGGGGCCTATTATGAAGAAAAAGGAGAAAGTCTTGGTGACAAGCAAGTAGGGATATAAAGCGGTGCAGTGGGGGTCTCCACGGTTATCGTATGCTGTTAGAACCCCCCAAAAGGGGAGAGAAGAGAAGAAGAGGAGAAGTCTCTCATTTCCGGGGCTGAGGCCTCACCCACACAAAAGCGCGGGGGGAAGGGATTGGGGGCGGAAGTTTTTTCTAAAACTGTTGAAGATCCTGTGTTCTTGATGACATTGTGAGGGGCAAATTTTTACTACTGATAATTAAAATCTAATTTTGTTGCTTAACCTTTAAAGTTTTTAATAGAAGGCCACTCTTCCATCATTACCTTTCATGATAGAAACTATTTAAGTGTCCCCGCTGGCTCTCTAGGTACCAGGTTGATCCGAATCCTGGGGCCTAAGAAGCTGCTTTTCTATTCTTGAGAAGCTGGCTCAGAGTCCTAGGGAAGATCTTCTCTGTTTCTAACTTAATGTATGGCACAGGGTTCTTGGCATTAATCTTTTTAAAAATGCAGACTTTAAAAAAATCCAATCACAATAAAACAGAGGGTGGATGTCTTCCCGGTAAAGCAGAAAACTTTCCCCAATGTTTCTTTCTGTTTTCTAAAACTTATTAAAAATTTTTTAGCCACTGTGATTTATAATACTACTAATGATGGGGCTTCATACATGAAATGTTTCAAAGTATGAGTTGCTCCAATTTTAATTGACATATTATTGATCATTTATTGATTGCCCTTGCTGAATTGAAATAAAATTGTTCATTTAGTTATCTTTGGCTATCTAAATGAGTTTCTAGACTATTCTACTTGGAACAATATTATTTTGATGAATTTACCATGAAAATGGCACTTGTCTCTGAGTTTATCCAGTTTTTTTCCTCCGAGATCAGTTAGCTGGAGGTTCCAGGGTGATCACTAGCAGCTCAAAATGAGAGCTCAATGGGCTACATGAATTCTGTGTTTGAGATTCTGCACTGCATGGCTTCCTGAGACCAGTGGAAACAGTTCTGAGTACAGAACCAGGAGCAGCTCCTAAACACCTTCCATTAAAAAAAATTAGAACTAGATTTACTGTGGCAGTAATGGAAGTTTAAACTTCACCTGCAAGGGGCTCTCAAGAAAGCTGCAAATTGCTGGAGATGATTCGAGTCAGTATGCAATAAGAGGATGGTTTTATATTAGCATTTTTGTAAATTATAGATAAAGGATATGCTCTATGAATCATCACTGTATCACTGTATCACTGTCTTCCCGTTCATCATCGATTTGCTTGAGTGGGCACCAGTAACATCTCCATATATCCTGTCTCATGCAAGTAGAGCCCAAGGGCTCCTGCTTGCTCCAGGAACATAAAGAGCCTCAAACCATTCCATCAGGTCATGGGGATGAGGTCTATAATTGTTACTGGCATTTGGCATATCAAATACGACACGGGTAGCTTGCCAGGCTCTGCCATGTGGGTAGCATACTCTTGTAGTCATCTCTAAATCCAGCATGTATTGATGAACCAAGCATTGCCAGGAGTAATTCCTTGCAGTCGCGTGAGCCGGGCTGTGATAGGCTGGTCTGCTGGGTGAAGTTCTGACGAGGGGGAAGTCCAGATGTGGAAAATGGAGGCCCTCATGGAGTTGGGGGTCGTCTGGCTTGTTGTGAGGCTCTGCTGTGGTGGTGGGCAAGGGCTAGAACCTGCCATCCCTCCTGGGCGCCTTGTGAGCGGCTGGGCACAGGGAGAGCCAGTAGCAGCTCTGCCCCATGACATCAACATTGTATTATCTTTTTTTATTTGAAGTTGAAATTCATATCTTATCATTTTGTTTTGGTTTTTGGTCCACACCTGGCAAGACTCAGAGGTTTTTCTTGGCTCTGCACTCAGGAATTACTCCTGGCAAACTTGAGGGATTGTATGAAGTGCTAAGGATCAAACCTGGGTTGGCTACATGTAAGGCAAATGCCTTATCACTGTAATATCTCTCCAGCTCCTTAACTTTATAATTGAGTTTGTATTTTTTTTCCACAATGTGCGATTCCCAAATGTTAAACCTCAGGCACCACACAGACTCCTTTCCCCTCTAGTGTTGATGGTTATTATTATTTTATATGCTATATCTCTTTTTCTGATCATAAAGTATAACACAGCACCAGTACCTACATGGTGACATTGTATACATTTCAAAGACGTTCTTTCTAAACCTATACAGTAAATATAGGCATACAACTTAGAGTATCTCCAAGGCTTGGTTTCAGTACAGTCTACGAGCCACACAGCTGTAAGTAACAATCCTGAAGTCCATGTCAGGATTTAGAAAATGCAGAGAAGTTCAAAATGGAAATAACAATTACTTAAAATCCAACTCCCAAATTACCTGAGTTCATGTTTTTATGTACAATGTTTTCATCTATGTCTAACTGATATAATCGGCATGTCATATCACAAACCTCATTTAACATCTTTTTGTGTAGCAGTATTCTGACCTTTATACTGAAAAACAGTTTGAAATACTGTTAAAATGGGTTGCACATAGGTTCATTGTGTTCACTCTTTATTTATTTTGGATTGTTTTCTAATTTGGATCACTTAAGTTGGTCACTATTTTTTCAATCACAGTGAATAGAGACGATCTACATATATATTTCAGTTATAGATTCTGAATGTTCTATTATGACAGATTTCTGGATGATAAGTTATAGGTTAATTAGTGCAAACTCTTATCTTAAAGCATTTATGGCACATTTCTGAATTATTTCCCTGGAATGTGTTTCAAACACATGGGCTACCTTAACTTTATTCTGATCCATGCCTTTGGGTTTTAATTTAACATGGTTTTAATTAAAGCAGACTTTCATCATGTTGCTTCTTTTGTTTCTAATAATCAATCCTCTATAGAGCCATTTGGTTATATGACTAGACTAGAAAAACAGCTCACCCAATACGATTTGATGTCTGACCTAAATTTTGCAAAACTATTTCATTTCTCCACTCTAAAGTGAAACAGACACTAATACTTGACAGTATTATAAATAATTCAGATCAAAGTATGGATTAGAATTGGACTATTATTTTCTAGTGGGAGGATAAGGCTGGCAAAGTCAATCAATTAGCACCTCTATCAGCTCTCTCACTGAAAAGCAATTGGGTTAATGATACCAACTCATAATTGTCTATTTTTTAAGCTCAAAGTAAGCAATAACTCATTGTATTATATCATTCATCTGTTAGGGAGATACTATTGAGAGTGATAAGTTGTAAATTGATGCGCTCTTTTATATATGTAGAAGAATAGAAAGAAAAGACCTGTCTTCCTTCTTTCCTTTTCCTTCCTTCCTTCCTTCCTTCCTTCCTTCCTTCCTTCCTTCCTTCCTTCCTTCCTTCCTTCCTTCCTTCCTTCCTTCCTTCCTTCCTTCCTTCCTTCCTTCCTTCCTTCCTTCCTTCCTTCCTTCCTTCCTTCCTTCCTTCCTTCCTTCCTTCCTTCCTTCCTTCCCTTCCTTCCTTCCTTCCTTCCTTCCTTCCTTCCTTCCTTCCTTCCTTCCTTCCTTCCTTCCTTCCTTCCTTCCTTCCTTCCTTCCTTCCTTCCTTCCTTCCTTCCTTCCTTCCTCACCTGGAAGTACCCAGGGAATTACTCATCACTTTTGCTCAGGGACTAGTTCTGGCAGTGCTTGGGTACCACACATTGTGATAGGGAACTACCTCAGGTTTCTGAAATCAACACAAATGTTTCATCCACGGTATCATCTCCCAATGTTTTCTTAAATGGAAAAATTTAAATGGCCCCCAGCTTCTTTTTTCTGAACTCCAAGCACATTTAATTTGTTATTTGATTAGAATTCTGTTCAGAGTACCTGATATTTGCTAGTTCTGACTCCTTAATTGGATTATATTGAATTAAGCAGATTCCAGTTAGGGTTTTTACTTTCCAAAAATGGAGACATCATACTTAAAGAACTTAACCAATATTTAAAATCTTGTAATTCAGAGTTATAAACCCTAAGGCTGCTAGGTCGAAATGAACACACAGCAATATTTATAGTAATTTATAGTGCATATCTTGGTAATGTCACTTCAATTGTGAAGATTATTATCTTGATAATAATATATAATATTTATTGGGCTCTTAGTGTATGCATTATTCTAAATCTTTCATACGTTATGTCAAGTTTTGCTAGCAGTAATCTTATGGCTAGGCCTACTGTTATCTTTATAGGTAAGAAAATCAAGAACTAGAGCTTCAGTATTTCCCAGTACACAAGTTAGTAAGTCATGTGAGATTCTATAATTCACCTATAGAATCTGTTTTTCTAACTGATATAAGGAATCAGTTGTCAACATAAAAAAATACATTTAATATAATCATGGAACTCAAGTTCTTTCTTGAATAACTGAGGGTCTTAGGGATGAGAAATATTTTCCATTTTGATGAGATATGTGCTCTTGCACTTGCCTTTCTTTGTTCTGATCTACGTTTCTCATTTGTATGCAGATTAGTCCAGTGAGCATTTCTAACTCCTGTGTTAAAGCAGTGACTGTCAACTGCAGTTTTAATTCTTTGCTGGTATATTTGGCAATGTCTCAGCAGATTAGATGGGATAGTGCTGCTTGTGCCTAGTGGGTATTATAAGGGCTGCTCCAAAGCATGCAAAGAAATAATATCTGATGTGATAATGTTGCTTAGGTTGAGCATGGATTTAACTTGACTCCCCATTTTATAGATCGAAAAACTGAGATCAGAAAGAACACTACTTGGTAAAGATCCCATACTAAGTCAGAACCAAAAGACCGACTCAAGAGTTCATACATGCCAATTCTCCTGGCTACCTCCTGGTTTTAAGTTTCATGGGTCTTGAACAGACAGCTTTTGAATAAATGAAGATTTTTTTAGTTTGTATAGTTAAAATGAAAGAGATAAGTAAATATTATAGCGGTCATGGTAAACTCTACATTGTCTTATCTTTTGGATGGAACATAGGCTAATTAAGAATTCCTTAATTAGCCTTAAGTAAAAAAATTGTGTAGCTTCAAAGTAACTTCCATAATTCAAATATAAATCACACCTTTTCAAAGAGCCTATAACTTATATTTATTCTTATATAATGGAGTATTGGATAAGGATATTGCTTTTTCTTCCAAAATGGTACAGATTGAAAGGATGAGGAGAGTCTGCTTTCTGTTTTGATTCAATTAATAAAAAGGCCAGGAAATTTACAGAAAATCTTTGAACTATGCCCTTGATTGTGGGTTTTGAAAAACTGCTTTTTTAATTATTCTGTAGTCAGTTGAGATAAGGCACTCTTATTAGCTCAGCTCTCTGAACTTTGATTCCAGTAAATTTTATTTAGACTGTTGCTATGGTTTAACTAATGTATTATTCTTTTTTCAAACAAATATGTTTGAAGTCAAATATTCCTGAGACTTCATGAAAACCTATAATTGGTCTTTGATATTAGCTTTTTTGGTTGTGTGATCTAAAGAAAGACACAGAACTGTGAACTTAAAACATATGTGATAAGGCTGGAGCAATAGTACAGTGGGTAAGGCCTGTAGGTACCTTATATGCCAGGTACCTAGGTTTGATCGTCAGCATCCCATATAGTCCCCAGAGCACCTCCAGAAGTAATTCCTGAGTGCAGAGCCAGGAGTAACCCTGAACATTGCCATGTGTGACCCAGAAAGCAGAAAAAAAAGTTAAAAAACCAGGTGTGATGAATGAATGCAATAATAGTTTAAATTTCTTGTATGACAAGAAATTTAAACTATTATTCAAATGCTTTTTTGTTTATTATCTTATTTCATTTCACTTAGCCAGTGTTTCCTGAACTGAAATTATTGAGCTGTAGGGAAAAGTTTATCTTTTTTTTATTTTTTTAATATCTTAATCAAAAGTCCAAGGCAGGATATCTGTAAAGTTGGGTGATAAACTGACCAAACAGTAGAGCTTGGATTAGCCTGCAGGCAAGCTAGCTCAAGGTAGCAACATGACTGATGCATTTGCAGCCATCACAATATGTCACAAGAATTTTTAGTGGAAGGAAAAAGATCATTGCTTGCTTTCTTTCTCTCTCTTTCTTTTTCTCTGATTTTGGGCCATGCCTGGCAGTGCTCAGAGTTTACTACTGACTCTGTACCCAGAAATTTCTAGCAGTGCCAGGGATTGAACCCTGGTCAACTGTGTGCAAGATTTCGCTGCACTATTGCTCCAGACCCAAAGATCATTGCTTTCTCTCACATTTTTTTCTTTGGATTTTATACCCAGAAGTATTGGGAGGTTCAGGGATCCCAGGATTTCCAGGTGGTTCTCCATCTGGTATACAGAACCCAGCTTCTTCTATATCTGGCAGTGCTTAGGGACCCCACTGTTGTGGGGACAGTTGGTGCCAGAATAGAACTCAGGACCTCCCATATTCCCATATACTAGGTCTTTAAAGGGTAAAAGCTTCCTCGAGCCTCCATGCATGCATTCAATATCTGATTGACCAGGGTTATTCCCCTCATTCTTGAAAAGGAGGTGACCATTATAGTACAATGAAACATAAATCTCTTCTTACTGCTTTCACCAGGGTTCCCTAAATAGAATCCAGTAACAGGTTAGGAGTGAGGAAGCCAACACTATGGTGAACTGAAATATTTTGTGGTTGCTGCTTTATTGCTGGGCATTGTAGATGTCACCTAAGCAAGTGGGTCAGATTCCCTGTGATCACCCAGTTGAAATCCTAGGATATTAGACAAGTGCGAGACTTCTTTGATATAACACAGCACTGAAAAGCACATGCGTGTGTGTGTGTGTGTGTGTGTGTGTGTGTGTGTGTGTTGGGGGGTTACCCCATTCTTCTGGAAGGCAAAGGCGATGGAATGTCACATGCTAGTTGTACAAGGGCCGTCTCCTGGGGTTCTTTGGTCTGTGCTGCGGCAGTACCTGCTGGAGAGAAAAGCTGTTCTTTTAACTGGTGCTGAGAAAACCTGAAGCCACATTAGCTGATAAGCTTCCCTTTCCCCAAACTTAGAAATACTGGGGCCTTCCACACCCGCTTTGGTGACATATTTTTTCCTTTTCAACTTGCTATGAGGTTTCTTTTAAACTGATTTTATGAAGATTAATAAATGGTGAAGAACCCAATGATGACTATCCCACTCTACACTTGATGGCTGATTCTTAATGCTGCAAGAGCCCATACTTCTGGGTAGCAAAACAGAAGTTGCATTGTCTGTGGACAGACTTGGTAACCTGAGTCTGAATCTTAACTCCATTAGCAACTTCCTAATGGAGAATCTGATGAATTGCTTAGTTTTTATAACATAGATAATGAAAACATTGCTACCCATCCCTGGGTAGCACTGGATTTAAGGAAATAATGACATGAAAGAAAATAGTGGAAAAAGGAAAAATATAGACCTAAAGTGCTTAGCTGAGGATCTGATACAGTACATTTCAATGATAAATAACTACTAACGTTATTACTTTGGAAATATGCAAAACTTCCAGAGTGTTCATAGCTCATTGTAGTAGTCACTGTCAATATCTAGAATCTGACAATTGGTTTCTTCTAATTCTGGCAGATATATTAAGCCTTAACTCTGTCCCCTGAAAAATATCCTGTAGATGCAGGGCAGGGCTGTTAGGAGAATTCAATAAAATAGCATATGTAATGTTCAATTAAATATGTCTACTATGAATAATATTTGAACTTTTAGTGACAACGTGTCATTGTTCTGTCAAGACTTGGCTTATCCAGTATTCCTTCCTGAGCTTTAGATTTGGCCTCCCCACCTCAACCCCCTCCCAGTGCCACAGGAGTCTTCCCAGTTCTCTAGAGAGTATGAAAGTTTATTTATACTTTTGATTTACAAAGTAGCTGTCATAGCTTCCGCCCCCACTCTTCAAAGCCCTGAGCCTAATTGGGATGCAAATGTCTCCCCCTGGTAGCTGTATATTGCTCTGTCACTCAGGGAAGGCCCTTGGCCATCGAAGGGGGATAGAGGGCAAAAAGACCCTTCCAGGGGCTCCCATCTTTGTGAGTTGAAAATGATGATGATGTATGAGACAGTTATGCCTTTGGAGTCTGAGGGAAGACATGACAGATAGGATAATATGGGAGGGAAATACTGTCTTCCTAATGGAGATGGATGGCCTCTGCTTGTCTTCCAGGCATTGTTCAGGTTGGGGCTGCACCAGACTGTGATCATTGGGAGGCAGATTCGGCATGTTGGCCATGCTGTCCTCAGTGGTAGCCTTCAACCAAGTCACGGGTGATGTGGAAAAACAAAGGGTGAGGGTTTGTGGGGGCGCTGAGTGCAGGCCTCAAGTCCCCTTGATTTTTTCCATGTGTGTTTGTGAGGAATGACAGTTCTCATTTGATTGTCTTTATTGCTGACCTTCAAGTTTTTTTACCTCCACACCAAACTCCTCTGTAACATGTGTATATCTCTAGACACCAATGAAAACAAAACAAAACAAAAGAAAAAACAAAACCCCCCATCAGCTCTGTTAATTAAAAAAAAATCTTAAAAAGGAAAGAAAGAAAAGAAAGAAAGGAGGAAAGGAAGGAAGGAAGGAAGGAAGGAAAGGAAAAAGGAAGGAAGGAAAAAGGAAGGAAGGAAGGAAGGAAGAAAGGAAGAAGAAGAAGCAGGAAGGCAGGGAAGGCAGGAAAAAGAAGGAAGGCAAAGAGGAAGGGGGAAGGACAGGAAGGCAGGAAGGAAGGAAGGCAGGAAGGTAGGAAGGCAGGAAGGAAGGCAGGAAGGCAGGAAGGAAGGAAGGGAAGGAAGGAAGGAAGGAAGGAAGGAAGAAGGAAGGAAGGAAGGAAGGAAGGAAGGAAGGAAGGAAGGAAGGAAGGAAGGAAGGAAGGAAGGAAGGAAGGAAGGAAGGAAGGAAAAGCAAGCAAGAAAGAAAGAGAGAAAAGACCTGGATACTTACCCAAACCACTTTCTACTTTTCCTTTAGGCCCCTGCGTGGCTGCAGGAAAGACTGAAACTAGAGTAGGAATGTCATCTTTAGAAATCATCTTTTGGAGCCGTTTTATTAATTTCACTTCTCTGTGGTTACCACATGTTTGGGGAAGACAATTGATTTCACAGATCTGTGTGGGAGGCTGAAGATTTGGCTCTGAGGCAGCAGAGAAACCTACAGCAAGAACAGACTCACTAATTGACATACAGCAAAAATGTTCTTTAGGGAAACTTTTCTCTTAGTGCCAGTTATTTTTTAACTTAATTTTTAAATTTTAAGTTGTGTTTAAAAAAAAAAGGTCAATTTTCTTCTCTTTTCCTCCCCTCTTTATTTAAACACTGTGATTTACAAAGTTGTTCATGATTATTTATTTGTAGCAGGCATTCAATATTTGTAGCAGGCATTCAATATTTATAACAGGCATTCAATATTCTAACACCAATTACACCATCACTGCCACTTTTCTCCATTGTATTCATTTTCCCCATCACCTCTCAAGCCTGACCCTGTATTAGGCTCACAATAATTTATTTTATATTGCTTGCTACCACTAAATGGCTAATGAATGATCAAAATATACTTCTGTAACCTTCAGACTTCTCCCATCCTAAATGTTCTCCCAATGATTTCAGTTTAAGAATTTAAAAGATCAGGAAGTTATCTCAAAATTCTGCCTGCAGGGCGGAGCAATAGCACAGCAGGTAGGGCATTTGCCTTGCATGTGTCCGACCTGGGTTTGATCCCTGGTTTTGCGCATGGTCCCCTGAGCACTGCCAGGAGTAATTCCTGAGCAAAGAGTCAGGAGTAACCTCTGAGTATTGATGGGTGTGACCCAAAAAGCCCCCCCCAAATTCTGCCTGCAGTACATGCTTTACCTGCAGGAGGTCTTGGTTTGGTTCCATCTCCATCATTACATCATCCCTCAGCACTACCTGGAGTAAGGCCCCTGAGTATGGCCCCCTAAAAGCAAAACAAGCAGGATAATTTAAGAGGACAAGTGCTTCAAATTCTAAATCATAATTTGGATTCTAAAATCTGTGCTAGTGATGACCAGTGTGTACAAGGTAAAGGCTCCACAGAGAGTCTGAAAGGGGGTTGCTTGCTCTCTTTTCCCCAGTTCTGAACACCTCCAGCTGAGATATTTCTGATCTGAGCACAGTCTCGGCAAGAGGGAGTAGCAGGTGAATCTGGTCAGTCCCTGAGATTTTTTATATTCAGAACAAAGTTATCCACAGCTATTGAAATCACTGTTACTATACCTCACACCCCCACTGGCATCCTTTTTTTTTCTTTTTAAGGGCAAGGGACCATGCTATTGGATGCCTTTGAGAGATGTCATCTTGAATGACTGCACCATCCTGATCTGAATCAGTTTTGAATCTAAATAAATAATAGGCCATGTTGAAAAAAATCTCAATCGCTTGATCTGTGGGTGGTAGTGGGTGAGTAGCTGCTGTTTTAGAACTTTAAATGTGGGTTCCTTGGCACTAGCTTTATTTAAAATAGAGTGGTAGCTCTTCACGCCCTCTGAAAAGTTAATAGCCCACCTTTAAGGAGATGGTAGCCCTGCAGTGTTTTCTTGTTACTATTTATACTGTCCTTGTGGGAGGAGTACATGGAGCATTAGGGAATGCACAGAATACAACATTCCTCCCCCAGACAGCCTCCATGATGACTTGAGACAGACTAGGGGCTTGATGTACATAGACAGGAGTAGAGATGGAATCTTACATCCCTGCCAAGCATTCCAGAAACCTACAACTGGTCATTCGTGGCTCTGAAAGCCCATCTCTGGTTCCTTCTTTCATTTGTTCTGACCCCTACTGTTTTATTTGTGCCTTTTGGTCAAAATCATGTTGGCAAGGGAGGGCTTATTTTCACTATCATGGTTGAGCCCCAAAGTTTCTCTAAAGAGCATAAATATGAGCAGCACCACTGAGTGAGTGGTCAGGGAGGTGGATCCGGAAGAACTGACCCTGGGGAATTATGGGAAGCAAAGGAGGCGCCTGCGAAGCCTGTGTGGGTGGGAGGCATTTCTAAGTACAGAGGATGACAAGAAAACTGCTGTGGGGCTCATCTAGAGGCTCCTGGGGCAAGGGGCTTGAATGTCGGCTCTGTTGTTTCTAACCCTCACTGTGACCTTGGCTCAGATCAAAACTCTCCCTAGGAAAAAAAATGGGGAGCAATATCAGTCTGCCAAAGACGGGGTATTATTACAAACACTAAAGCATTACATTGAAAAAAACAGTGAGACCCAGGGGAAGGAAGGAAAAAGGGGGCTGTGAGTGGAGAGGAAGTGACACGTTTCATGAAATCGGAGCTTTTAAAGGTTGTTTTGGGCACAGTTTCAAGAGGAAGTGCTGGTTATTAAGACAAACAATTGCTAATCTAATCTCTATCAGGAGACATAGTTAAGTTCAAGCACACATTTTTGGACTCTTCTGGATTTTAAATTTTCAGATGAATACTGTAATAGTGTAAAAATGATGGGAAAATTTATTTAAGGAAGCACTGTTTCTCATCTCAGCTCCATGTATGAAGTGAAGAAATCTGATCAGCCATTAAGAACAATCTAATATTTTTAGCCTAACCTCTTTTTTTTTTTAGTTAACTAATTAATCTTCCTTTAACTGAATCTTTCTTGTTGTGTCCCTATACTAATCATACTGTCCTCCAGGCTTCTATGTCTTCCTGTGCCTATCGACCTGCTGACCATGCTACTCTTGGTTGGGATGGTCATCTTGCATGGCCTCTGCTTTCTCTTGCCTGATTTCTTGAAGAATGAAGATAACAGCTAATGTTTGATGTGCAATAAACATTAGGTTAATATTAAAAAAGATGGAAAAGAGATGAATAGGACCAACCTTGTGATAGCTTTGCATTGTTGTATAACACTCTATCAAATACTTAAGAGACATTTGTTATTTCATAGTCTCCATGACTCACGGGTCAGGACCTGATGTGTTCTCTGTTTGAAACCTCAGAAGGTTGAACTTGTATTGGTCAGGGCTTCAAATTCACCTGCAAAATTGGTGTATGAGCTCTTTCCAAATTTACTGGCATAGAAAAAATTCATTTTCTTGTGGTTTTGTGACTAGGAGCCCCCACTTTTTATTGGGCTATTATTGACTGGAAGCAAAATATTTTTTTTTTTCTAAAACTGGCAGGAGAATCTCTCTTATTCCAGAATCACTCTCATATTATCTAGGACAGAGTCTCAGAC